>PVKH010038136.1:0-11368 GCA_004027955.1 Chaetophractus vellerosus | reverse complement strand
GACCTGCCGAGTCAGTTTACCAGCGCGGTGGCCCTCCTGTTGGTGGGGGCTTGCCCTTGCTTGTGGGGGCTTGCCTTTGCCTGCAGGGGCTTGTCTTTTTGCCCACCTGCAGGGGCTTGCCTTTGCCTGCGGCAGCGTGCCCCGCCCACAGCGGCTTGCCCTGCCCATGTTGGTTTGCTTTCTCGAGGCGGTCCTCCCATTAGAAGAGGCCTGGGGACCGAATCCGGGGCCTCCCATGTGGTAAACTGGTGCCCTGTCCACTGGGATATACAGCTGTCCTTGAGGAATAAGATTTAAAAAGTGGAATAGAAATAATGAAGTGAGATGCAGAATATAGAAAATATATAATATGAATTAAAAGGCTGGGATGTTGAGAAGAGAGGAAAAGAAAAAAGGTTGGAGAGAAAGAAAAAGAAGTAGAAAAGAAAGAAAACAGTGAAAAAAGGAGAGAGAAATAAAAACAAGAAAACTGGAAGACTACATAAAAAGAGTTTGAATGAAAGAACAACAACAGAAAACAGAAGATAGTAAGATGGAGAGAAAAGAAATAGCATAGGTAGAGAAAATTAGTAAGCAAAACAAAACAAAACAAACAGAAAAACACAGGGAAACAAAGGAAGGGGAAAAACAACGAACATGAAACAAGAGATCAGCAACTCCTTTAAAAAAAGGGGGGAAAGAGAGAAAAGAAAGAACAAAAAGCAAAAATAAACACAGAAAAACAGCCTTCACTCTTCGACCCCTAAGGATCTTTTCAGACTGCTGGTGTTCATCAATCAGTCACCCTGCAGCCTTCCCTCTGCAGGTTTTAAACTGGTGAGTAAAATAAGGAAAATAAAAAGGGAACTTTTTTTAAAAAAAATAAGAGATCCAAGAAAAGCTAAGAAGTATATGGGCTATGGTATATGTATTTGGTGAATACCAAAAAACCCACATATTCAAGAATCACTGTGAATCCTAACTAGGGTACAAGAAAATAACACCTAAGCAAGTGATAGTAATACTAAAACAAACTAAATAACAGCCAACCATATGAAAAGATAAGGTGAAAGCATTAGTGGCTGGGGTTTTCCACCCAGCAAGTTCTCCGCCAGCAAGTTCTGAGTGTATTTGCAGAGTGTAGACACTGATTATAATGAAGTATATTTGTGGTTAGCTTATCCCATCAGTCACTAAAAAAGATATTCTGTCTGGTCCTGATTTTAGTGTTTTCAGTTGTTATATATAAACATTTGAGGCTATATTATTAGATATGTTTAAATTTAGTATTGTGTGTTCTCTATGACAAGTTTTTTTTCAATTTTTCCTTTATTAGCTTATTAACATTTTATTTTATTTTAATGGCTATCTTAAAACCAAAACATACATCCTTGACTTATTAAAGACTAATGTAAATTAATAAGTTTACCTTTTCCTGGATAATGCAAAAGGAACTTTGAACATTTAGTGACATTTCCTGTTTCCAAGTTATGTTACAATTTTATGTATTTTATTTTAACATATTTATATATTATTTTAAACCTCAAAATACATGATTATCATTATTGTGTTTTACAGTCAATATTCATTGTGCTGGTTTTAGTCTTTTGGGGAACCCAGAAAATCCTGTTCTTAAAGCAAACCCAATCCTGTGCTTTTAAATCCATTGTAGATGAGACCATTTGATTAAATCACTTCGGTTACAGGCCTTTGATTAGATTGCAGGACCCAGGGTAGGTCTTAACCCTCTTATTGAAGTCCTCTATAAATGGAGGACTGAAATCAGCAGCAACACTGAAATATAGCTGCAGGAACAGAGAAACCCCAAGAGACAGAGAGATCAATCCTGGGAATCAATCTCTGGAATCATTGGAGCCAGAAGCATGGATAGAGGCCCCCAAGAGGCTGAAAAAGATGAGGCCTAGAGTTGAGGGGAAAGACAAGCCATATGCCTGATCACCCTCACCTTAGCTTGGGGAGAAAGTAAGCCTGGAGGAGAAGGCAGAGACCCAGACCTACAGAGCCACCATTGTGTCTTGCCATGTTGCAGGAGTCCAGGATTGCCAGCAGCCCTTTTGGTGAGACGGCATTTCTAATGATGCCTTGATTTGACATTTACATGGCCTTAGAACTGTAAGATTTTGCCCTAATAAATTCTCATGGTAAAAGCCAACCCATTTCTGGTATATTGCTCCCAGCAGCTTTTTGCAAAGTAAAACATTCATTTAGATTTATCCTTATATTTACTCATTCTACTGCTCTTAATTCCTTCCTCCAACTCCAACCTTCCATTTGAGATCATTTCCCTTTTTCCTGAAGAAGTTATGCTAATGAAGAAAAAGGTTTCTTTTTCAACTTTTGGTCTGAAAATGTCTTTATTTTACTTTCATTCATGAAAGATATTTTTACTTTTACTGTATATAGAATTTTGGGTTGACTTATTTTCTTTTAGCTTGTTGAAGATATCATCCTCTTTTATTGAGAATCAGATGTCAGTCTTGCTCTTGTGAAAATTTGTCTTTTTACTCTAGATGCTTTTGGGTTTTCTCTTTTTATTTAGTTTTTTTTAGTATTACTATCATTTGCTTAGGTGTTGTTTTCTTGTACCCTAGTTGGGATTCAAAGTGATTCTTGAATATGTGGCTTTTTTATGTATTGTATAAAGTATATGGGCTATACTTCTTAGCTTTTCCTGTGTTTTTTAAAAATTCTTCTGTCTTTATATTTTAGTCTATTACCTTTTGATATATCTTTGTTTCATCTTATGTGAACCTTGTCCATTGAGTTTTTAGTTTCTATTGTAGTTTTCAGTTCTAGAATTTCTAATTGATTATCTTTTAAAGTTTCAATTTTCTGCAGAAATTCTCAATCTTGTCTTTTAATTTATTGAGCATATTAATTAGTTATTTTGAAGTCAATGCTCAAAACTCCATTTTCTAGACCCCCTGTGGGTTTGGTCCCATTGCCTTCTATTTTCCCATTTTGTAGAAGTACTAGTGATCTTAGATCCCTTCATTCCAATAAGAAATTGAGAATATTTAAAGCTGGGCTATAGTTCTTGTAAAAGCAGGTCAAATTCATTACGTTTTGAATTCACAATTGCAGCAAGGTGTAGTGGCCCCAAATAAGAACTGACTTTTTAGTCTTTCTTCCTCTCCCAAATCTTGGTTCTATTCTTCTATACTGCTTTGGTAGCTCTCTAACACCTTCTAAAAGTAGAAACACATTTTTCTAGCTTCTGTACTTAGTTTTATTGACAGAATTAGTGTGAAGCAATTGTTTTTGTCAAAGCAGGAAGTAGAATCCTGTTGAGAGACAATTCTCTATGGGTTTCTCTTGATTATACCTGTCTTGTGAGTAGAGAAATTGCTGTCTCTTTTCTGAACTATCTTTTCAAGAATGTTTGGATAGCGAACTGTCTAGAAGGATAAGGATAGTGTCTCCTGGACAAAAGGACTGGTATGTTTACTCTCTAACATAATATAATAATGTTTCTCTTTGGAAGAAAATCAGGCAGGCTTATTTCCCATTATAAAAGATTTGGTCTCTCTAAGCTCAGTTTCTTCTCCTGTAAAATAACCTACTGCCTGTGCAGGCACATCTGGCCCTGTTAACATTGTCCCCAGGGAATTGGGCTTGGAAGTGTCATTACTCTGGTTACTCTATTGATATAAATAATAAAACTATCATCTGTCTCTGACCCAGGAATCTTGTGTCTTCTGTCTTTAGTTTTGGCAGGCTTCCTTGTTAGCGTTCAAGTAGTATAAAATCTCATAACCTACTCAGTTCTTAACAAACCTTTTCAGTTCTCTTCAACTGCATCTTATTTGATAGACTATCCTTTCTCTGGCACTGTCTTTTTCAGTTGTGGTTGTGAAGGATCAGGCATTAAATATCCTTCTATGTTAAGAATGAGGGAATATGGCTTGCCACTTAAGGGCCTTGTTTTATCACCAATTTGTTTTGAGCATAATGCTATTTCTGATGCCTAATCTTCCACCTGCTTTTGCCAGTTTTCTAATAAGAGAGCACTGACTCCCCAGTATGCTGGATTTCTTTTTTTTAAGTCACTTCCCTTTTTTTAAAATAAAATTTTATTGAAGTATATTGGTCATATCTGAACATACATAAATAATAAGTGTATTGTAAATGTGAACTTACAAAACAAACATGCATATTATCATACAGGGCTCCAATACTTCATGCCACCACCAACACCTTGCAATGTTGTGAAACATTTGTTACAAAATATAAAAGAGCATGGTAAAAATATTACTACTAACTATAGCCAATATCTTATATTTGGTGTATTTTCCCCCCAACCCACCTGATTATTAACACCCTGTATTAGTATTATATATTTGTTTTAGTTCATGAGAGAAAATTCTCATATTTGTTCTGTTAACCATAGTCCATCTTCCATCACAATATTCATTATGTTATAGAGTCCCATGCTTTCTAAGTGTACGCTCAGTGGCTTTCATTTTCATCACAGAGTTGTGCTGTCATCACCTCAGTCAATTTTAGAACTTTTCATTACCCCAAAAGGATAAGTCCCATATCTCCTTATACCCTCCTATTGCTGTCCCTTAGAATTGATGTAATAGCTTCTTTGCCATTGCTGCCAAATATTACAATATTACTGTTAACTATCATCCGTGTTACATTTGTTGTAATTTTCTCATGTATCACCATATCCTTAACACTTTGTAAATGAAGAACATTCTTGTGTTTGTACTAGTAGCCACAATATTCATCCACCACCGAAATCACTATGTTATACATTTCCTAGATTATTCCCTAGTTTCCTTTCAATTGACATTTATGTCCACAGACTACCCTTTTCAGCCACAATCACAAAAAAAATCACTTTCCTTTTAAGTATCCTTTCCATAGTACACGTTTTCTTGAGCTCATCAAATATTATAAGTCCTACATTAGAGCTTTGGTGAGGCTCAAGGTTATTAACAAAAACTGTGATATCAACTCTTTGCAGTAAAGACACACACACCAATTAAATACTCAGGAAATTAGTGTAGAAAATCATTCAATTGAAAAAAAAAGGCAGAGAAGATTCAAGGGATATTGCATTGACATAATTAAGGGAAAGGGAAATCTCTTATTTCAGAGGGGGAAAACTATCAAAGCTACTTAGCTAAATTTTATAAATTACATCTCATTGTAGTGAAGGAACTGTTGTAAAATCATTATCAATAATCTTTAAGAGGTGCTTCAGAATTATAGGCACAACAGAAGAATGGAAGTAAGTAAATGTTTTCCTTATTTAAACAAAAATTATTAAAATTATATAACAGTGAAAACTTCATGAATTCCTGAAATTTAAAAATTGTTATTAGATAAAAGTTTTATTCTCAAAGAATGCATTCATCAACTTTGTATTGTCTCAGGCTATTTTGGGTTTTAGAAATAACATGATATTTGATTCTAAACAGTGGATTTACTTTACTTATATAAAATTTAGTGGGAAGTATTGTCCATATAGATTTTAGCATAGTTTTTAACAGTTTACCACATCAATAATATGGACAACAGTGAAAATGCGTGATAGATGATGTGTAAGTCAGGGTTCTCTATGGAAACAATCAACAGGTGATATCTATAAATAGTATGAGATTTTGTAAAATTCTCCCACATGACCATGGGGATGTACAAGTCCAGATTCTGCAGGCAGGCTGCAAACCAGGGCCTCTGATGAAGGTCCAGTGAAGGTCCTTGAGTTCCCAAGAGACGTTGGCTATCCAAAGTCGAGCTGGGAAATTCTCTCTGAATGTTGAAATCACTTCCCCTTTTAAGCTATTCAACTGATTGGATAAAACATCACTCATTGCTGACCAGTCTCTCTGGTTGATCGTATAGGTACTCAGCTACCTATGCAGTCAACTCACTGATGACTAATGTCCAGAAATATACTTGTATTACAGTTACCCCAGTGCTTGCTTGACCAAACAACTGGGCATAAATACCTGGCCCAGTTGACACATTAACCTTATCATCACAGATGATATTTCAGTCATTGATTTATAATTAGTTTATTGATATACCAAAATAGAATTATTTTAAGATTACTGATGAGAAGTTATGGCAATGTTACATAGCTTCATATTTTTACCCTGACATATTCAAAATTTTTAGCTCTGAGGTGGCTAAGTTAAATAAATCATGGTTATCAAATTTTCAGATGATATAATACTTGAGAGAATATCTGATTACTAAAACTAACAACGTAAGTTTAATAAGCAAGGCTCTTTATCATATATCTGTTTTCTTATAATAATACAACGCTTGTATTCTTGATATAACTTAATTTTATTGAAGGCAGAGATCAATTAGCAGGTAGAATCTTGAGAGATTTTATTTATTCATGACTTTTGATATGCCATGATTGTAGGAGAAGACCGTGCCCAAGAATGACTAAGGGAAAGGAGGTTTGACAAAGATTTTTAAGCCGTATTTCCACATAGCCCCTCTGTTTCTAATCCCTCCCAGCACACTATCATATGTAGGGTGGGATAGAATGTGGAAATAATATTATAAGAAGTGATTACCTAAAATAACTTATTTCTCATGCCTTAAACATTTTTGCTTTATCTTGGGACTTCCCCTTCAAGCTCTTTCTTATAAACTCTTATCATTTCGTGGTTTTCACTGTCAACTAATTCATACTGATGAATCACAGGTTCACTTCCATGCCCAGCATTATTAGATTCATAATATTAAATAATTTGAACATAGGATTAGATAAACTCAATATTTCACCTAATGGAGAAAATTAAGAAGCTGGCAGTATTCCATGGTAGGCTTTGTTAACTAGATAAAGCTATCATGCCAGAGAGCTAAGCATTATTTAATCTGGAAGAGAGCATGCTCCACATGGGAAACCTATAATTTCCCATATTTTATTGAATACATTCTAATATTTTAGGTCTATAACAGGTATGCAACTTCTCAAGAGTCTGGAAGAGAAATAGTTTACAGCAGCATATGTATAAAACACCTTAAGAGTGAGTCAAGACTATAATAAAGTTAAGAAGAAACTAATACAAATTCAGCTAAATGGTCAGAAGTTGTATCTCTCTATAACATATTTTAATAAGCTTCCTTTGCCCAAAACTCAGAGCTATCCATCAGGTATCAGAAGAAGTCTAAGTCTAAATACTATGCCCTTCTTGATTTGGGGTCCACCTAGCCTTCTAACTTTATATCTCACTGCTACCATAATTTCCCTTCACTTCAAACCCCCTCTGCCCTAAACCTGGGGCTATCCATTATCTGCAGGAAGAAGTTTATGTACCATACCCTTTATGATGTCTTCTTGGCTCTCTAGCCTCATGCTTCACTATTTTCATAATTTCCCTTCACTCTTACTTCTCATTCCCTTAAGTTTATCTTTCCTTGAAGTTCCTGAAATATAACATGATATATCATGTCACTGGGCACATGCTCTCGTGCATGGAGGAGAGCATATGACTTGATATTTGTTCAATGCTGAGGCTCATTAATGATCCTTCTTCTGGTTCACCTACAAAAACCTTTTCAGGACTTTTTCTCTAGATAGTCAAGTGTCACCATTTTCTCAGCACTCCACTTGGGCCTTAGACACCCGAGGGCCTCATGAACCATCCAGTCAGTAGTAGCTATGAGGTGAGTCAAGGGAAAGATCTTCAGCAAGCTTATGACCTGCACTATTGGGAATTCTCTGTTCTTGGGGAATAATTGCAATCGCTGAGCATAATCATGAATGGAATTAAAAGCATTTCCTATACCTGCCTGGAAGGATGGGCACATGCTGAGTCAGACAGGGTATCTTGTATGCAAACTCAGACTTCTAGGAGCATCAGTGGACTGTTACTTGCTTCAATTTTAGGTGGTTGTAAGTCACTTTTCCCTCTAAAAAGTTGGGTACACCGATTCAGTGGCATAACAGTTAGAATTCCAGGTCTTATTGTTATGTAAATTAACAAGAGAAATCATTCACCAACAAAGAATGGCCATGTACCACAATCTACCGAAAGGAGGAAGAGCCTTAAGTCTGTCAGTCCTATCATTCTTTTGGGACAGGTGAGGTTTCCTATACTGACTAAAAATAAGCTACTGCAGGTGAAATTTTTGCTAACCCTTCCACTACTAATTTACAAGGATTGATCTTTTTCTAGCTATCAATAATAATTTCTTCACTGCCTTTATGCTTCCATTAGCACATTGTTACCCCTGCAACCTTTGCAAATAGCTTCTCTGTGATATGGGGCAGAACATATGTTCAATATTCCTAGAACGTTCCTATTCTTTCTTTCTTTCTTTTTTTTTTAGATTTCGTTTTTATTTATTATATATCCCCCTCTTTCTGCTTGTTCTTGCTGTGTTCATTTTTGTGTTCTTCTGTGTCTGCTTGTGTCCCCCCGCTGCAGTGACCCGCCGAGTCAGCTCACCGCGTGGCGGCCTGCCTGCTCACGGCGGCTTGCCCTGCTTGCGGGGGCTTGCCCTGCCTGTGGCAGCTTGCCTTCTTGAGGTGGTCTGCCTGCTCGAGGAGACCCCGGGAACCGAACCTGGGGCCACCCATGTGGTAAACCGGAGCCCTACCAATTGAGCTACAGCCAGTTCCCAGTTCCTATTCTTTAATCAAAGCACTATTCAAATGTCACCCTCATTGGAAATCTTTCATTGATCACATTCTCTTTGCCCCCACCCTAATATCCTTCCTGTTCTCTAATTCATTTTCTTGTGCGCCCTCAGTGATTGCATACATTTCACTGATTACACGCATGTGTCCCCTCCTAGACCCTCTATGGAAGGAAACCTATCTTTCTCATTTTGATAGACCCAGTACTTAGAACATGCTTAAAGTATTTTGAGTGTATTGTTGAAGTTTTGTAGTTATAATGAAGGAACATAGCAATACCTATCTAGAGATTTTGTTTTGTTTTCTTTAATTTTTATTTTTAGTTATAATTTAAAAGGAATTTAGACAATTTGGATTGTGATAAGGGGAGCATAAACAAAATGGTGACAGAACCTAAGTTCAAACCATGTCACATAAAGAACATTTGAAGGAAATGAAGGTATTTAGTACAGAGAAGTGAAGACTTAGGAAGAATCAACAGGACAGCTGGTTTCAAAAAGACAATTTTCTAGTAGAGAAAAGGGTCCTGTCTGGCATAAGGCATGCAATAAAGACCAATAGGTGAAAACAGTAGAGATTCAGATTGCAACTTGGTGGAAGTAATGACTAAATTTTGGTTTAGTACAATTTGAAGATACAGAGTACAATTTTTCCATCTTTATTAGAGAAGCTATAGGATTACAGAAAAATCATGCATAAAATACAGGATTTCCATATACCACACTATTATTAACACCTTGCATTAATGTGGAATATTCATTACAATTGATGAAAACATTTTTAGAATTGTCCTATTAATATAGTCCATGGATAAATTTAGGGCTCACTACTTGTATAGTGAAGGTCCATGTTTTTTTTTTTTTTTTAGTTTGTCCTGTTATGATATATACAACATAACATTTCCCCTTTTAACCACAAGCTGATGTATATTTCAGTGCTATTAATTGCACTCACAATGTTGTGCTACCATCACCACCATCTCCATTACCAAAACTTTTCCATCATTCCAAATAGGAACCCTGTACATTTTAAGCCATTCAATATTCCCACTCCATCCCATGGTAACCTAAATTCTAGATTGTGATTTTATGAGTTTATGTGTTCTAATTATTTCATATCATACAAGGATCATACAATACTTGTCCTTTTGTTTCTGGCTTATTTCACTCAAGATTGTGTCTTCAAGTTTCCTCCATGTTATTGCATGTATCAGGACTTCATTCCTTTTTATGGCTGAATAATATTCCACTGTGTGTATATACCACATTTTATTTATCTATGCATCAGTTGATGGACAATTGCATTGAAATTGTGAACAATGCTGCTATGAACATTGGTGTGCAAATATCTGTATGAGTTCCTGCTTTGAATTCTTTTGGTTATATATCTAGTAGTGGTATTGCTGAGTCATACAATAATCCTATACTTGACTTTCCAAGGAACTGCCATAATGTCTTCCACAGTGGTAGCACTATTTTACATTGCCACCAACAATGAGTGAGTGTTCCTATTTCTCAGCATCTTCTCCAAAACTTGTAATTTTTCTAGAGTTTTAATAGCAGCCATTCTAATGGATGTGAAATGGTATCTCATTGTGGTTTTGATTTGCATTTTCCTGATGGCAAATGATGTTGAGCATCTTTTTTCATGTGCTTCCCGGTAATTTGTGTAACTTCTTTGGAGAGCTGTCTATTCAAGTCATTTGTCTATTTTTAAATTGGGCTGTTTGTCTTTTTGTTGTTAAGTTGAAGGATTTCCTTATATATTCTCAACATTAAACCTTTATTGGATATGTGATTTCCAAATATTTTTGTGCCATTGTGTAGGTTGTCATTTTACTTTCATGATAAAGTCCTGTGTGGCACAACATTTTTAAATGTATTTTTTATTTTAATTTTTTTTCCTGGTCCACAAAAGATGTTTATTTGATGTAACAAAACAATTCAATTAGTGTTAGATCCAACCACAGAGAGTAAAAGGAATGAAAAATTTGTACAATGCACATAGAAAAACAAGATGTTTTTCTAAATCTTTCTAAAATTACTCAATTACTGAAACATGTATGAAAACAGAAAGATGTTAATATCGACAAAGTGCATAAAACCAAACATCAAATGTTGCACAAATTAACACCTAGGCAATTTTACTAACAATGCATGATTTTTTTTGCCTTTACAATCTGTTCAAAATGTGTTTATACCAACAAATGAAAATTACACAATACTAGCATAAACTTCCACAACTACAGTTAGTGTATTGTTTTCTTTTGAGCTGTCAAAGTGATTACAGAAATATCAGATTATTTATCTGAATTGAGAATTTTATCCAAATAAATGCCACACACTTTCCAGATAATCTGTGTATCTTCCTACATCATGTAAATGGCTTTACCCATTTAAATAATAAACCATACAACATTTAAGAATCACTGTCATATGATTAACAATGACATGTTCCAGGTCTAACAATTTCATAGGCCAAAAAAATTTTCTTCTTAAAAACTAGTTTTATAAATGTAGAATATATTGCTTGAGTAACTGCTGGTATTTTTAAAGAAAATATATTGTGCAATTGTGGCTACCATGTACTGCTGGCAAAGCATTATTGTTTATGTAAAATGTGAAAAAACTGAGTAAAAACTTTTCAGCTGTCTATGATCATGATGAAAATCTACTTGCCTTCTTAAAAAAATTATATTGGCATCTCATTAAAAATAATTAAAAAGGGACAAATTCCCCAGCCAACAATAAA
>PVKH010038135.1:0-11368 GCA_004027955.1 Chaetophractus vellerosus | reverse complement strand
ATTGCATGTATCTTTGGGTAACATTTATTCTTCTTCTCATTTAATCACAATAACACCTCAATTTGTTGTAGTACAAGGAATAGATTATAAAGATAATCACCAGCAATATATCTTACATAAAATATAAGGAAGTAATAAGAAGAAAATAAATACATCATCATATAGCTAGAAAAAAAATATGGGTAATTACTCCTTTTAATTTTTCTTAATTAGGCAAAAGAATATGGTTAGCATTTTAGAGTTCTTTCTTCACCACACATTCTCTTTTTCTTCTACTGTTAGTGTCTGAATTGTTTTGGAATCTATAACTGATGGGGCTTAAAGAACCATTCCTGTGTTCTTAAAGCCTCAGTTAAACTTTTATGTATAGAATTTGTGTATTCATATATTGTAGCAGTAACCCCATATCCCTTGATAACAAAGGCCAATGACTCTACAGTAAGTATAATTTTGAGTGTGACTTCAGGGGCATGAGGAGAATATAATAGCCAGGAGGATTTTTAAATTACCAGTACAATTGAACCATTATTAGTTATCATGCTGGTAGCTTTCATTTCATGGATACTAAGAACTCCAAACCAGCAATATACAAAGTCAAACAGAATGGAAGAAAATAATTTTTGGGAGTATGATTAGCTGTAATAGAGGAATGTGGCCCTCATACAACTGAATTTTGATTAGCAGTCAAATGTATCCATGGGAGAAACAATATTATTATCTTCTGTGTCTTATGGAAGGGAGCCCAAAGACTGCAAAGTTGCATCTTCCAAAAAGTGCCCTAATTGAGTCTTCAATAGTCCATTCCACTTTTCAGAAGGCCAATTATTCTAGATATTTAGTTACAATGAAATACTTAATACTGCTTCAGTTCTTTTACATCATATCAGATCCTTGGGATATTGTGGAGGTAAATATGTAATTTTATTAGTCTTCTGATCATGTTTCTAGCAGTAGGATGTAGGCAGGGAAGGCAAATCTGTATTTGGAATAAGTGACAATCTTAATGAGGACGAATTGCTCATTTGACACAATGAAAATGTGTTATTGAAATCAGATCTGCCTTTAGATTATTGGTGAATATACCTGATAAAATGGTGTTGTGTTTGGGGTCAGGGTCATTTCTATTATTGGCATGTTGGGTTGAAGAGCAGGGGGAAGTAGATTAATCTTGGATTGAAAGATCCAAATTTTCATATCATGTTTCACTTTCATTCTTGTCACAGCAGCTCCTGAGTTCATGAACCTATTGGTAAACACTGGGGTTATAGGAGAAGGAGGATGACTGGCATTAGCAGAATGGGTCACTTTCATATACTCGACTATTGAATCCTCCCTATAATAGGGACTGTTTGGTAAGAATTTACATGTAACACAACTACTCTCAGATCATGGCCCATTATGAAAGGTTAGTCCACATGTAGCTTACCTGGGTCTCCTTGTCACCATACTCTTAATCTTTTTCTTCCAAAGTTCTGATCATTTAGTCAAACTGTTAGTGGCTGACAATGAATCAAATGCACTTCTATATCTCTAAGAATTTCTATTCTGAGATAGAGAAGACCATCAGATATTTTGAATATTGTGAGGATTTTTCTTCTAGAAAAGAAATTCTCTTGTACAGGATTTTACTTTTAAGCCATCACATTTCCTCTAGCATGTGTATATTTTGGGAACCATTGGTAAGTCAGGTTCAAACTGTATTTTCCTTATTCAGCTAGGCATGGGGAACTTCCCAGGAGCTTGCTAGTATGGGTTTATAAAAAAAAGTCAGTGTAGCAGGAGGAGATATCTGATAGTGTCAGCCACATGCTTCAGGAACCTACTTGTTCCTTCAGGGATATCTCAAGCTCAATCTCTTCATTTCCGGAGTTATGCTTTGTATTTATTTTATTGGAGCATGTTGAGATATTACTTTTTCTTATTGGTAGACTGTGGAAAATTCATCACTTTATTTTTCAATTTGGAGAAGAAATCATACAGACCACTTTATGCCAAAATATGTCAGGACTCTGAAATGTTATGAGGTACATTTCCCACCCTCTGGAAAACGTTTGTTTAACAACCATCTAACAGCCTTTTTCCCCCTACATGTAGCATCTTATTCATGGTGGAAATTCCATCAGCATGCTGGAAACTTAGAAGTAGCCCAAAATGAGGTCAGGGCTCCTGCAGAAAAAAATACATATATATACTTTAAGAGCCAGGAAATTGATTCTAGCCTAACATAACACACTGAACTTGCCCTGCAGTCTTTGCCAGGTGAATGCTGTTTCTAGTATTCTTTGATTTTGTAGGTGTGTGTTTTTACACATTAATTTCATGAAATAGATTTAAAAAAAAACAAAACCTTTTTTTCTCCTCCAAAGTAATTGCTGCATATCAAGTACCAAGATCTATGTTAATTTGATGGAAATACATTTGCATTTGGGGTTATTATCTTTTAAAGTATTTTATCAAGTTTGCCATGATACACTATCATCTAATAGGTCCTAAATGACTTTTTTTTTTAAGACTTATTTATTTTATTACATATCTCCCCTTCCCCCCCACTGCGGCGACGCGCCGAGACTGGTCACTGCGCAGGCGCGGCTTTCCCCGCTTGTGGGCGGCTTCTGCTTCTATTCACGGCCGGCTTTCAGCTCGCAGGTGGCTGGCTGCGCTCCATTCGCGGGCGACCTGTCCTGCCCATGGTGGCTTTTGCCCTGTCCGTGGCAGCTTTTTGCCCTGCCCACAGCGGCTCTGGCCCGCCCATGGCAGCTTGCCATTCTCAAGGCGGTCTGCCCGCTAGGAGAGGTCCCTGGGAACCGAACCCCGGCCTCTCATGTGGTATGACGGCGCCCTATCCACTGGGATATCGAGCCGGCCCCCTAAATGACTTTTACACAGTCAAGTGTTGTGTTTTTAGGCATGTAATAATTATTACCACTCCTGCATTTTTCAAATAGTTTATAGCATTCTCTCCTATGATTGGGAAGAAGGCAGGGATGGACTCTCTAACCAATCCTAGTCAGCAATTTATTGGAAGTCCTAAATTAGACCTCTGCTCCCTCACCTCAAAAAAAGAAGCAAAAACAAAGCATACAGATTGGTAAGGGATATATAAGCACGATGCCTTTACTCTCAGATTACCTGATTGTCTATGTGAAAAATCCAGTGAATCAAGTTTGCAGCACAAAAGTCAATTGCTTTTTCTACATATAAGCAATGAAAATTGGAAATTGAAATAAAAAAACTTACCAATTACAAATATCACAAAATACAATACAGAAATCCAAGTTATATATAAACCACATTATACGAAGAACTTTTTATGGTGAGAACTACAAATCTCTGAAGAAAAAAATCAAAGATTTAAATAAAGGGAGATATTCTACATTCGTGGATTGGAAAACTCCAGGTTTTAAGAATAATATCTGTTCTCCCCCACCCCCACCCCAAGAGCTCAGATCCTAATTCCTGAAATCTATGATTGTTGCAATTTACGTAAAAAGGGTTTCTGCAGATATGATTAATTTAAGAATATTGCATTGAGGAGATTATCCTGGAGTACCTGGCAGGGTCCTAATGTATTCATAGGTACCTTTATAAGAGAGATAAAAGAGACATTTGACTAAACAGAAAAGAGATGAACGTCATGTGACAGAAGGAGAGGGAAGCAGAGTCAGAGAAAGGATGTGATTCTCCTGCCTTTGAGATGGAAGAAGTGCTCCTGAAGCTAGAAATGGAAAGAATGGAGTTAGAGAGGCTGGAAAAGACAGAGGAAATTTCTTCCCTAGAACATCCAGAGGGAGCATAACCCTGCCAAAACCTTGATTTTAGCCACATATGACAATTTTTAGACTTTTTGACCAACAGAACTATAAGAAAATAGATTTCCATCGTTTTCAGCACTAAATTGTGGTAATTTGATAAAGTATAGAATGGAAACTCATACATTCCATATTGTTCTTAAGGTCTCTGTTCATATATATTTCCCAAATTGATCTAAATTCAGAAGACTCTCATAGATTTCAACAAATTGACTCTAAAATTCATATGGAAAGGAAAAAGACCTAGTTAGAGTCAACACAATGCTGAAGAAGTTGGAGAACTTATACTCAATTTTAAGACTGTAGTATAAATCTATAGTCATCAAGAAAGTGTGGTATTGGTAAAATAATAGACACAAAGATCAATAGAAAATATTAAGTAACTCAGAAATAAACCTACACACATAAAGTCAAATGATCTTTGACAAAGAATAGCCTATTAAATGGAGAAAGGAATCTTTCAACAAATTGTGCTAGAACAATTGGACTTCCATATGAAAAAATTTAATATTAGCACACATCTTGCAACTTAATAAAAAATTAACACAAAATATAAAACAAAACTATAAAACTTGTAGAAGAAAACAGAAGAAAATCTAAGTGGTCTTGAGTTTGGTTGACAGGTTTTAGATACAACACCAAAAACACAGTTGATGAAGTAAATAAATAATTATAAATGGATTATTATTAAAATATAAACCTCTGATCTGACAAAAAATTGCTAAGAGACTGGAAAGAAAATCCATGAATTGGAAGAAAATAAAAACACATATAAGGCTAAAGGACTTATATCCAAAACATACAAAGAGTTCTAAAACACAATCATAAGAATACAGACAAACTCAGTAAGTGGGCAAATATATATGAACGGAGACCTTACTAAAGAAGATATATAGATGACAAGCACATGAAAAGATAGATGTTCAATGTAATTAATTAATTAATGCCCTTAAATTAAGTGATTATGTTTGCTCAAATAAACAAACAAAAACCAAGCAATAGGAACGCTCCTTCATTGTTGGAAGGAATGCAAAATGGTAACACAACTTTGGAAGTTTAGCAGTTCCTTTCAAAGCTAAATTTAGATTTACCAAGTGATCCATATATCACACTCAAAGAGGTTGAAAAACTATGTCCACTGTAAAACCTACACATAAATGATTGTAGCAGATTTATCCATAATTGCCAAATTTAGGATGTCACCAAGATGCCCTTTAATAGGTGAATGTTCCATGCCATGGAACATTTTTGAGCCATAAAAAGAAATGTTTTAACATTACAAAAGGACATGGGTGAATATCAAATGCATCCAGTTTGAAAAGGATAAATACTGTGTGATTTCAATTATAAGATATTCTGGAAAAAACAAAATGATAGAGACAATAAAAGATCAGCCATTACCAAGGACTTGGGCAAGAATGGTGAGAGGGATGAAGTAGGTAAAACACAGAGGAATTTTGGGGGCAGTAGAGCTGTTCTGAATGATACTGTAATTCTGGATACTGACACTAAGCATTTGTCCAACTCACTGAACTTTACAGCACAAAGAGTGAACCTTAACATATATATTAATTAAAAAAAAAAACATTTAAGAAGTACCAAGAAGAAATGCAGATTATTACCAAAAAATCTAAATGTATTTGGAAGATATGAAACAATCACACTGAAGAGAGTGGGGGGAAAAGCTGCTGACCTAAGTAACTATGGAGTTGAGCACAATTTATAAGTCTATAGGTAAAAGAAACTGTACATAAGCACTGTACTCTAGTTGATAAATTGCATATCATGGAATTTTGATAATGCTGTAAATGTACACTGGAGTTTAACAATTAAGTAAATGGATATCAGATATTGGAAGTCAAGTTTCTCACTGTTGGAGTGGGGTATACAGATATGCAAAGGGAGGAAACAAAAATGAGCGACATGGTAGTAGTGGATTAGAGTTGGAGACATCAGTATGAACTCATGTTTAGTGTAATATACAGAAAGATGATTATTTAGAAATATTTACAGATATGTGAATATTTAAGATTAATATGCACATATAAATGTCTTTTCTCTGTCATCTGACAGACTAGAAGCATCGATATCCCAGTAGCAACAAATATATCTAGTGCTCAGATATTCATTTCTAATACTGTTTTCTATTAGGGGAACAAGGTTTGCTTGGAGAAATGTCTGATTCAAAGACAAATACAAATGAACTTGGAGCATATGTAGTGATGGAAATGTCAAGAAATAATAACAAAAATCCATATTCGTGAAGACATGTCAAAGGGGCATAAAAGTTAAAATATTTTGAGCAACAAAATAAATAAAGTAGGTTTGTATTCCAGCCCAAAGTATAAAATAAATATCTATAAGGCCATACTGATGTAAATAAATAATTGAATAAATAAATGGGGGAGAAGAGGCAAATTTTCCATGCAAAAGAATTCTAAATAATTTATGTAGATACTCAGCCCTTAATGAGATGGAGCAAAATCTCCCAGTCATTAAGTGTGGGCTATGTATAGGGACTTCTTTGCAAAGGATACAGTATGGAAAGAGTGAGAAAAAGAGTAACTTTAGAGAACCCTGACAAACCCTATGTTTTCCAGGTAATCAAGGTCAACATCAACAACAAGTCATGTTGATATTATGTACCTTTGATATAATGTGATACAAATGACACTTTACTGCAGTCATCTCCCCCCAAATATTATCACAGTCCATGATGGAAAAAAATTAGATAAATATCAATCGAGATATATTCTACAAAATACTTGACCAGTGTTCCTCAAAACTGTCATGGTTTTCAAAAGCAAGGAAAGTCTATCTGACAGACTCCCACAACCTAAAGAGCCTAAAGAGACATGATGAGTAATTGCAATGTGGTTTCCTGGATGGAATCTTGAAACAGAAACAAAAAAGACATTAAATAAAAACTGGGATCAGAACACAGTATGGACTTCAATTAATAATGAAGTGTCACTATTATTTAATTAGTTGTAAAAATTGTGCACGCAGTGTAAGGTGTTAATAGTAGAGGGGGCTGATTGCAGTGAAAATGAGCACTTTCTGTACTCTGCAAGTTTTTTGTCATCTCAAACTTTTATAAAAAATAAAGTTTATTAAAATAAAAATATAAATTTGTTAGAATGTTTGGACATACTGAAGTCAGCAAAAAGCATCTAGTGGTAGCAGTGCCTCAGGGATCAGAAAGGTTTTGCAGCACCTGGTGTTCAAACTGCAGCTTGAGAGCTAATGAGTACATATTGAAACCGTGAGTCCATCCACCAAGACTAGGCTTGCCATTCATTGTGTCCCTGCTCTTTATTCCCAGCAGGAAAAGCAGCAGAGAGATCACCTCTGCCTGACTTCCTTTCAAGCTTCCCTCAAGTGCACATAATTGGCAACATATAATTTGCCTCCAGGAACATAGTAAGAGGGTTTCTGAAATATAGAATTTAGCTTAAAAGCCTCCACGGAAGATTGGGAAGATGGTGGAAAGTGATGCTGTGTACCAACCAACTAAATCCAACACATCTCCCTTATTTATAATGGTTTGGGTTGGGTTTATTAGTCTCCTTATATCTCCCAGGGCATGGGTCCAGGTTCTGTCTAATGAAGATATTCTATTTCTCTAAATAAAATAATGAACACTAACTGCGAGAGCCAACCGTGGGCACAAGATGAAGACAGGTCTGACTTTATTGTTGAGATCTTGGTTCCATTTGCCTAAAACTGGCATGGCCTTTACATCTAAGTAAATTACTTCATTCTCTTTTTGTTTAAATCTGTTTGAATCATGGTTTCATTAACTCTTTAATTTTTCATTTAAAAGGTTATTATCAATAGAAAACCTGGTTCCTAAATAAGTTGTGTTACACATGAGAAACAGTAAAATATGGAATTGACTGAATAAAGTTTGAGTATGAAACAGAATGGATCTTGCTCTTCCTGGATGAGACATTTGCAGTTCTTATGCAGAGCAAAACAACAGCTTACTTTTTATTAATGTTTGTAATCTTGAAATTTGACTTAACTAGGTTAAGACTTAACTGGCTTGGATCTATAGGATATTTGGTAGAAAGATCTGAAGATATTCAAGTATGTTCATTATTCCTAGCAACCTACAGCAATTTATAAGAAAGAATTGTTTTGAGAAACTAGCCCATATGAAAGTTGCAAGAAAAAGATATTGTTAATAAAAGAGGCCATTTCTGCAGATCAACAGTAAAAGATCACTAAAGTTGGATAATCTAAGCAGGGGAATATCAGAACATAAGCAGGACCTTGGAATTATTTCTAATGTATTCATTAAAGGCACATCAATTTGCATGCAACCTAAAATGAGTGACAGTTTAAGTTTACCTTCAGGTCTCAGGCCAATGTTGAACTGACCCTGAGTCAGATTCCAATATGGCAGCCATTGAATTGTGAGCTAGGGAAATGATCAAATCACTGACATGTTGCTAAATGGTCAATGACTGGTTGTAGTCTCTCTGGCATTGGTCACTATACCATGGATTTACATAATTTCCAGTAAAAAGGAAGCCCAAAAGTTTATAAGGGAGTTTCTTGCTGAAGAA
This sequence comes from Chaetophractus vellerosus, assembly GCA_004027955.1. Classification (NCBI taxonomy): domain Eukaryota; kingdom Metazoa; phylum Chordata; class Mammalia; order Cingulata; family Chlamyphoridae; genus Chaetophractus; species Chaetophractus vellerosus. The sequence continues at coordinate 2,985 of PVKH010038135.1, read as the reverse complement.
ACCTTAAACATAGGAAACAGGACTTTAATTTCACATTCACAAATGGAAATCATCAGGCCTCCAAATACACACACAAATGAAGTTAGCTATTAAAATAGTTCATTCTCAACAGAAGAATACTCACCAGTGTCTACAAGGGCAAAACCACAGCGAAAAATGGACAAGGACAAGGACAATCCTCCAATAGAAAGGAACTGGGGAAAGTTGTAGTGACTGTCCAAAGATACCAATCTACCTGCAAAACTCAAAGTTCTTGTTTTTCTTTTCTTACAAAGTATAGTTGAAGAGTTGCAACACCTACTTTCCAGTTCATTGGACTCACCCAGGACAACTAACAAGGAGACGATGGTGGAAAATGCCCATCCCAAGGAACAGAGAGTGTCTGCAACTGCAAGCAAGACAGTTCCATCCATCTGCCACATGGGATCTAAGCCCCCTCTTAATTAGAAGCAAAGTGGGCATCACCATCCTTAAATACTCAAGACTGAAGAGTGAACAATGGACTAAATAGACTTATTATTATTCCACTATACACTTATTATTATTCCAGCAATGGTAGAACTTTTGCCACTGATGTAAAGCCAGTGAACACCATAGGTTCTGAGGGAAGATAGAGGGAAGAATAGTTGTAATATGGTGGTGTTTACAGTATATTGAAGTTGTCTTGCATGACACTGCAGTGATGCATACAGGCCATTGTATATTTGGTCATAAGTTACAAAATTATGCAGGACAGAGTGTAAACTATAATGGAAACTGTAATCCATGGTTAGTAGCAATGATTCAATATAGGTTCATCAAGTGCAGCAAATGTACCACACTAATGAAGGATATTGTTAATGTGGGAAATTGTGGGAGGGGTAGGGGGTGGGGCATATGGGAATCCCTTTTATTTTTTATGTAGCATTTATGTTACATTTTAAAAATTAAGAATAAGGTATCACTGATGTTATAGATCAATGACAACTGTATGTCGTGTCTACTTAGTCTTTTTTTAAATGTGACTTATTATTGTATTTATCCTTAAGCAGAATGTGGTTGGGTGGTGGATAAATTTATCATTTGGCTACAGGTTCCTGAGCCTTGAGGAGTTTCCTTTGGACCTGATACAAATGAGTGAATTTAATGTAGAAGTTCTTTACTTATACCAGGATGCGTAACTGGATAAGACTTTGCACTGGAGATGTGATTGCTTTCATTTGTTTTGAGAATACATATATGGTGTTAGTCATTGGTATTTTAGAATTAAATATAGGATGAAGAGTGTACATGTTGGACTGCTAAAGGATGGACTCTAGTGTGTAATCTACACCTTTACCTCTGATTTCTTGTACTGATTGTCTAATTTCTTTTAAGGAAACATATTTTTCTCTTTGTTCTCATAAGCTGAGTAGATTTGCCTCACTGTCCCTGGACCAGGGGTAAGCATATGCCCCAGGACGACTTAGTCAAACTCATGGCCACAATGATTGCTTCAAGAATTGACCCTCTGCCCATCTATAGGCATAGGGTGATGACTCAGGACTATTTAGTCGACTTTATGGTCACAGTGATTGTTTCAAGAAAAAGCCTTTTGATCAAGCAGAGTTAGCATTGGGGCTCATATTGAAATGTTGCTAAAATGGAAAATTCATTCTGTAAAGGATAGTAATATGGGAAAACTCTAAGAAGTTAGTAATTTAGACCTTTCGGAGACCAGTATATAGATCTCCATGAGACTGGTCAACTTATGGATCAAATCTGTAAGAGAAAAGTAGAACCAAATAATGGTGCTGGCATTGTTGATCCCCTAGAATCAACCATGGCTTACATTAACATTTCACAGAGAATTCTATAATATGAATCAAGCACTCATTTTTGTTTTTAAGCTAGTTTGAATAGGGGGTTCTTTTTCTTCAACTGAAATAGCCCCAGTTGTTAAATTTACATATAAATTGGCCATAAGACATGCTTTTTAAAGAAGGAGTACCACTAGCTTAATATCTCAAATATTTTATTTTAAAAATTGATTTTTCTAGAACTTGCAGATGCATGGGCACATACATGTATATTTGTATAGACACTAGCACAATTGTGCTTGGTGTCCGTAGTAATTGTATCAGGACAGTCAGAAATTATTCCAATAATACATTTGACAGAGTAGTTTGGACCTAGTGGTACTTATTATGAATAAGGTGCAATTGTCATTTTATACACAACTTATTCTTATGTATGATTGCAAATAATATTTAAAATAGAAATATTTAGGGTATTTAGAAATCATTATATAAATAGAATAACTAATTATTTCCTATGGAAAACATCATTTTCAGGATAATTCAGTTTCTAATCAGTGACCAGTGGTGGGATCAAAGCAAAATACACTTATAGGCTTGTCTATCAAAATTTTGACCCCATTATTAATAGGGCTTCAGTAGATTGCACTAAAGGCTAATGATCTGAAATATTTACATTTAATAACAATGAAAGTCATTGACGTGTGGAGAAATAAAGCCCAATTTTATTTTTATCTGGAACCTACTATGTTTTCCTGAAAGCAAGTAGAATAAAAGAATTTGTGAATAAACAAAATGGCAAATTTCAAATATCAACTATGTCTTTACTATAGAAACAATATATGTATATAACTACATTAGAAATGCAAATGTTAGAGGAGGGATTCTTTCCAGGAATTTGTTAACTATTGAAAAAATTAGCATGAGAGCATTAAAAATAATAATTACTATTAATTAATAGTTTAATGAATGATATTTCACCATATTTTTATTACTATTATTATTTTTTCGGATACATCAATTTACATAAATGTTACACAGAAATTTTAGGAGTACCTATATGCCCCACCTCCCACACCTCCCACAACCTCCCACATATACATCCTTCATCAGTGTGACACATCACCTGTAATAGATATACACATTTTGGGGCTTTGCCACCATGCATGGACCACAGTTCAGACTGTAGACCACCCTCTCTCCCATACGG
>PVKH010038134.1:0-11367 GCA_004027955.1 Chaetophractus vellerosus | reverse complement strand
AGTCTGGTCTCTATCACAGATCCAATTTGCCTAAATCAAAAAGAGAACAGATAAAACCACCACCAAACATCACCTCAATGTCGTTCCCACCACTCTGATTATATGCTGGGAACCTGGCAACTAAGGACATGGAAAAATTGCACCTCTGTTTCCTAGCTGCACAGCCGCCCCTTGGGACGGTTTCCTGTCATACCTGAAGATCTCAGTGTTTTTCAAATTCAGTCCAGTCAGCAGGCGTTTAGTAAGCATCTGGGATGGGGTTGGAAGGAGAATCAAACTTGCTCAAGAATAATTACCAGCTATCTTTGAGCAAAGTGTCAAGACGATTGTGGCCAAGTGTTAAGCACACACAGCAATCTATTCTGCACAGTACAAGCTATAGTTACAAGCAAAATGCCTGTCTTGCGTTATCTGCAGCAGAGAATGGCCATGGGTCACATGTTGATAATGAGCCATGTTCCCCGACACTGAAAACAATTATTGTAAATATTAATGCTGATAAATTCTGTTTATAATAATACATTTCTAGCAATGTGTTCCAAAGTAACCCTCACACAAATAAACAGGGCATGTATTATTACATCCCACCAACCCCCATGGGACATTTTAACAGGAAGAGCACTTCCTAATCCCTGATTTGGCCTTGTGTTTAAAAGGATATTTTCCTGTTCACACCCAATCCTAGCATATTTTGAGATTATTTACTGGGGCATACTTAATCAAAAGACTACGAGGATACTGCAGAAAAATTCAGTGGCATCATTTAAGTTTCAGAACAAGCCTCCCGTCTAAAGGAAATACCCATTGATGAAATCAGACAACTTCTGCTTTTTCAAGAGAGCAGAAAGATGGAATCATCAAACTAGATTAAACAAGATGAGTCATAAAAACAATGCAGACTATCAAACATGGTATTGAAGAGGAGACATGGCACACATTTAGTTTAGTTTTGTTTTTAACTGAGAAGTCTCCATTTTCTCAGACATAACTAATTACTGATTTCCAGAATAACTTTCCAGACACCCTCAACAGATTAGGACAAAATGGAACAAAGACAGAAGGGATTTTTGGCCCTACTACACCATGGCCTGTAGCAGAATTATAAAGGTTCTGGAATCCTCTCAAACCCAAAGACACCAACACAATTTCAGGGAAAGTGGGGCAAGTTTTTGGTCACAAGAAATTATTTGATCCCAGCTCCCCAGTTCTAGATAGTAAAAAATTAAGCAATCATGGCCAAGAGAAGGCCACTGACCAAAGCTGTACAGCTAGGAAGTGGAGAATAATTATACCATCTATTGGCTGTTCATTATGTGTCAAGCAGTGTTCTAGGTGCTTCCCTATATTAACTGACTTGAGCCCATAATTATGAGGTCAGTATTATTTTCATTGTCCTATTAGGAAACTGAGGGACAGAAAGATTAAGGAGCTTGACCATGTTCACAGAGCCAGTGGCACGGAAGTTGAATCCAGACAGCCAGGCTCCAGAAGCCACTCTTACTCCCTCATCTAAAACCCAGAGCATCTGCTTCCTGCCATAACAGGACTCCATACACAAGGGAGTTTGAAATGCACCTAATACACAAATCCAGTGACAGTCAAGATTTTCTTTAACTGCTATATCAGCCGATTCCCTTTTGTTCCAACCTGAAGACACTTAACTCTAATATCATACCTGTGCAAAGGCCAGGTGCAAATCATTTACCTTTGACAACTAACTTAAAACGCACACGATAAACAGGAAAGATGTGACCCACACGAAGTTCTCTGTAACTGTTAAAAATAATCAGTACCCAGTTACGTAAAATATGAACATAGTATTTGTGTGGATGTTTCTCCCATCTCTCCATCTTCTCAGATGCCTCTAGATTGAGGCTGGAGTCAATTGCACCTCATGGCAATAAGAGCATGGGCCAAACAAGCATATACCTGGTTAGACAAGCCTAAAAGAGATACTGCAACAAAAGACATCACCTCCTGGGGGCAGTGCACCCTAGCTTCTTGACTCAGCATCACAAACCATATTTTTTAAATAAGTCTGCAGAAATTGGCCACTGCGTAAAGACTTTCTAAAGCCACTCTTATTCTTTGCAGTGCTCCCTCATGTCATTCAGCTTAGACAATTCCCTCCCGCATTCTCACATGCCCCTTGTCCTCACAGGCGAGGGAAAATGAAGGCAAGCAAGATTAAATTTCACTTTGTCAGGCTATTTAATTCTCATGTTTCTCCTTGTCCAGTTTATTTCAAGTTCCAGGCCTGAATTTAATGACCGATTTCTTCCAGCCTCCCAAAGTAGTTCAACTAGATTCATGTGAAGATTGTATAATACAACAAGTGGAAAGTGGAGTTAAAATGATTACAAGTAAGGGCATGGAAACTTTCTGTGGGGGAAAAAAAGCTCAGAGACATGAAATGGTAAATAAACTATAGATAAAAGTAGGGATGGGGTAATGGGCAAAGATGGCCTTTTTCTGGCTCAGGGAATGTTCTTAACTTACCAAATGAAGCCTCCTACAAGAAGGGATAGGTGGGGAAATTATGGCATGACAAGTACTCAAAATACATTTGCTAAATTAATGAAGCATCATATATGAAATGAGTGTAGAATTATGGGAGAATTTGGGTAGAGTCAAGGTGTTTGGAGCCTTACAGTGATCTGAGAAATATTAAAAGTCAGATAGCTTATAATCTTCTTCTTTTAAAGACGAAGAGATTGTGTTTATAGGTGCTAAAAATCTGGTACCAGATCACACTGCCCAAGTGCACCATCGAGATGGGAAATGAGCTGTACCAGCTTCTGTTCACCCCACATCACCTCACCCCATTGGCACGACCTGTGATCTCACCCTCTTTCTGGTCAGCATCTTCCTTATGTTCATTTTCCACATCTTCAAAATGGAGACATCACCTGCTCCCACCCAGTTCACAGGAATATCATGAGGCCAAATAAAAGAAAAAGCCAGAAACTTCCCAAGGGTGCTTCTTCTAGCGTAGTTGAAACACTTTCCCTGCCTCCATGGTGTGATGTTTCCCCACCAACTACTGCAACACTTATCACGGCCCTTCTGGGTCAGCCTATCAAAAGCCAGCAACTGTTTTAATAATTAGTTAAAAAAGAAAACGAAAACAGGCTGCACCTGCGTTTTGCAAGGCCAGGTCCCAGTGATTAAGGCCTTTTTCTACTGAGCATTCTTAGCATAAAATATTTCTAGGACTGGTTCCACTAAGCCATATCAAAACGATCATATGTAGGGTTTGAATGTCAATAACTAACTAGAAGAACCTAAAAGGGGAGAGGAGAGAAGCTGGGACATACTTGTGAAGCCTCAGCTCACATCCTGCTCTACTCCTACTAGAAGCTTGACGTAGGGCAAGTTATATGAGCTTCCTGTGCCTCAGATTCCTCACCGGGAAACTGAGGATAGTAGTAGTAAACCCTTCACGGTTGTACTGAAGATTAAATAAACTAATACGTGTTTGACCTTATCAACAGTGCCCGGCATATGGTAAGCACTATATTGTTGTGATAAAGTTTCATAGGAAAGAAACAATTTCTTAGGAACATCAACGAGCATCTAAGAGTATCTTTTTACGACTTTGTCAATATTTACTCACCAGCTGAAGGTCCAAGCAGAAATTTGTCCCCTACCTTATATACACTTGGGCAGAGGGAAATTTTGGTTTGAATATGAGGATTGTTCATTATAGAAAGACCACTAAATATACTGCCTCCCCAAGCCACATCCACACCAAGAGTGAATTAAGCTCCAGAGAAAACTCTTCCGAAGGATTCCTTTTGTTCTTCTGGGGCAGTGCTCTCTGGGTTGTTTTTTCCATCTGTGTCACTGAAGAGAGTAATTAACTTAACGTTTTCTCAGGTGGCCACTGTAGAAGGTGACAAAGTTCACCTGGTTCGTCATTACCTTTTCTGGGCTCCAAGATGATTTTTAAACCAACTCAATCATTTTCGGGCGGGAAAACAAAACAACAAAAGCTATGAATTTGGAGTTTCCTTCCATCCTTTTCTCAAGAGCACACTGATAATAACATCATAAACAGTCCGGTAACACTGTGGTTTCCCTTTCTTATGGGGAAGACTGTTCCCAGACAATGCTGGGCCTGGGAAAGAGCCCAAGTCCTCAACAACACAGCAGTGACCTTTTTTTTGTTGTTGTTGTTGTTGTTGTTGTTCTCAGTCCAACGCTTTGGACTTCAAAGGTACTACTTCATTTAAAATTTTCTTACTCTTACAAATACAAAAATCAAAATCAAGCTTGGAAATAGTTACTGTTTAACTGGTTAGGGTCCTACAGTCAAATATTTCTGAGAATGGGTTCCACCGGGCAGTATTAAAGGCTCTTTGGAAGTAGATTCAACGTAGATGACAACTTAAAATAATGCACAAGGGAAAATGAGAGGCTGTGACAACGTGTAAAGCTGAAGGGAGTGGGAGGGAAGGAGAAGTCTTCCAGATACAGATTTTCCTGGGTTTTCTGAAGGGTTTTAAGCTTTACCAAAATGAAGAGAATAATAGTGATGTCCCACATGGATAATGACAACAGAAGGCACAGAGGCCAGGGAGAGAGAATTCTGACGTAGCTAAAGTTACTCCTCATAAAAGTTTTAGAAGAAGATAAGTAATTTAATAAGACATATATACCTGTTCCTGACTGGACAGGCAAGTAGTAAAACAGACAGCTATTGGCTACTGCTATAACTGGGTATCATATTTTTGTTGTTCTCTTTTGTAAAAGTTATCTTGATAAAATCAGTTAATTTCCAAAGTTCCAGGTATGATTTTTAAATGTTCTTAAATTTAAAGGGGGCAGTAGAAAAATCAGAGAAGGCAGGATATGCCTTAAAAAAAATGAAGGTTGATGAGAAGACCATGCGTGAAGGGAGAGGAGAGAGAGAACTAGTAATTTTTAGGGCGCCACTGTTGTCCTGAGTGGCAATCTTCTCTATCACTCCATGAGGCACGTATCATCAGCACCATCTCATAGAGCAGTGCTGTGCAGTGGAACTTTCTGCAATGATGGAAATGCTCTCTATCTGTGTCATACAATCAGTAGATATGAGCCACACGGGACCTCTGGGCACTTGAAACATGGCAACTGTAGCAGAGGAACTAAATGTTTCGTTTTTATTTATTTATTTAGCTTTTGTGTCACTTTAGCTTCTCAACTATTTAATTAATGTAAATCAAAATGGTCACATGTGGCCAGTGGCTACTGTATTGGACACTACCATAGAAGCTCAAAGAAATTAGGTAAATTCCAAGATTTCACAACTGATGGCGGACAAAGCCAGGATTTGAACCCAGAGCAATCTGATACTAAATGTGTGTTCTTTTCATTACAATAAGTCAAAGAATTATACTGTTTTATAACAGTCCTCTTTTATATTGAAACATAGGAAGGAAAGCAAAATAGATCACCTGGTTACCAGAACCAAGTGGCTACTGAAATTAGAAGCAACTTACAGAGAGCACAAAGGGCACAAGTATTATGGGCTCTGGTTTGATAAAAAAAAAAAATTCCTTGAACTTAATACCCACATGATTAATTTAGTAATTTTAAGAGAAAAACATGGGAACAAATGTCAATACATTAACATTACAAAGGAAAAATAAGCCGTTGCCAGAGCTCTGATCCTATTCTTGAACACAGATAAGGGAAGGCAGAGAATAAGTAGAGGACAGGGCAAAGCTATGGCTTTGAAATGGGATATATAAGATATGACTTATTAGTCACACAGTAACTGTCACTTCAGCCAAGTACATTAGCGTCTCTGTGCCAGTGTCTATGTGTATAAAATGGAAAAAATAATATACTTAACCCATAGGATTGCTCTAAGAATTAAATGCGCAAATATTCCTAACCCTGTGCTTGCTTGTTTCACTACAGACACTCAATAAATGGTAGCTGTCACTGTCATGGAGCATGAATGGTGAGGAGGAATCACATTTCCACAGTTTTGAAATGTATTAATTATTGCCTCCATTTGGCATAAAACTTTAATTTCTATTATAACAAAGCAATTATGTTTATCATGACTATCATTTCCAATGCTTTAAAAAGTATCACGAAATAGTCTAAGGAAATGTTATAACAGTTCCTAGAACCAAGGTCACCTACCTTCTATAGCAGAGGGAAGTTTATGATGTTCATTTATATACAGGGTATTTATGTAGTAGCAACAGTCCTTAATGCAATTAGGAAATAATGGCACTAATAAGTCAGGATGGCTTAATTAAAAGTCTGTAAAGATCCAAAGGCAACAGAAAAATAACTAGGCCATAAAAATGGGAACTTTATGTTAACACAGAAGTGTTCTCAAACATCCTCTATGCAAAAGCTACTGCATTTCAAATTCTAAATGGGTCATATGGGATTGCAATTATAGCCACAAATTTCCATCTTTATCCTGGAAAGAGAAGAAAGAAAACACTTTTCTGAAATATACACGTGGAACACGAAGGATATACATAGAAAGGCACCAGAGTTAAAAGTGACTGTGTGAAGCTTGTAGCGCTTCATTCGTGAATGCAGACAGAGCTGCAATATTTGAGAGAAAAGGGAGGCTTAAGGGTTCTTGCTTTGGCTTTCCATCCACCCCCCGCCCCTGTGGATAGTGCTCCCCTGCTGGTCAGACCTCTAGAACAGTGCTCTTCAGGAAGTTTCTGCCTTTCCTCTTGCTGTTTTTGGAAAAGAGGTCAGCCCTGTCTGTCTCTATGCCTCCATCTTCCCGGAAATCTCATCCCATAAATTTAGACATGTTATATTTTCCTTTTTATTCATGTCAAGATATTTCTTAATTTCACTTCTGAGTTCCCCTTTAGCCCATTGGCTGTTTAAGAGTATATTGTTTAATTTCCACATATTTGTGAATTTCCCATTTCTCCCTCTGTTATTGATTTCTAGCTTTATTCCATTGTGGTTGGAGAATATACTTTGTATAATTTCAAAGAGAGAGAGAGAGAGAGAGAGAGAGAGAGAGAGAGAGAGAGAGAGAGAGAACTCATTCCAAGGGGTGAAAAACAACCATTTAAATTTTAGAGAATTTGATAGAAATATGTCAGCTGCAAAATTCTAATCCACAAATTCCTAGGCAAATTTCTCACCATTTCTATAAGACTAAGTGCTATGCTCTGGCTTCAAAGTATAATACAAAGTACATACTCAACAGTCCAAATGTTACATGAACAGCTACTATATTTCATGTCAAAATAGACAATGAGGAAATAAAGACAATGGGTGTTATGAAGAAACAGAAAAATTGAATCACACAGTCCCATTAATCATTAAGGTGATTCAATGGTTAAGCCAAGGTTATCATTCTTTTTGTTATAAAGAAATCTGAGATGTTGCCAAATTTGTCATTATCTTGCAGTTGTAAGGAAGGCAAGTGGATGTCAAGAGAAGAGTGGGAAATGTCACGAGAACTGAATTTTGTGACATAAAAGAGTATTTCTATATAAAGGTGATAACCTTCACACCAATTCCAAAATTGGAGCTAATTTGAGAGACTGGTTAAATTTCATAGGGTTTAGAAATAAAACCAGATTCCTTTTTTTCAACTGCTTTATCATGATATAAAATAATAAAGAGTTTGAAATAAAGTGGGGAGGAGGGGTGAGTTTCCAAATCAATCAGTAATTCCTCACTTTCAACTATTCTTTTCACCTTGATCATTTCTGCATCACTTTTCACATAACCAACAGACACATGATTTCCTCTCTCTTTCTGTTTCTTTCAAAGTATACTCACACACACACTTTCACACAAACACACTCCTTCAGAAAACAGAAAACGTGTGTAATGAAACACTTGACTGGTGTTTTTTTGTCCCCAGTTCCTGGCAGATATCCTCTAAATCTTTGGAATTTCCCTTGACAGGAGTATCATGGTGGACCCACCACCTGACAGTTTATGCTAATGAAATGGGGGGGGGGGTACATGAGCAACACCAGGTAGTCTTAGGGTAGGGTCAGGCCACACAAGAAAGTCCAACCATGTGATTAGGGGGGTTGGGCTTTCAGCCAGGTCTTATCAGCCGACCTTCCAGAAGGGAAGGAGGACTAGAGATTGAGTTCAACTACAGGGGCATTGATTCCATAAATCATGCCTAAATTAAACCTCAATATAAACTCTTGGGCACTGAAGCTCCAGAGAGCTTCTGTGATTGATAATGCACATCCATGCACCAGGAAGGGGATGTGTTCTGACTCTACTTGAAGAGGACACAAAAGCTTTGTGTTGGAGGCCTTCCCAGTTCTTGCCCAATGTATCTCTTATTTGGGTTTCTTCTGACTTGTATCCTTTTTTGCTATAATAACACTATAATCATAAATTTCCTTTCCTGGGTGCTGTGAGCCATTCTAGAGAATTATCAATCCTGAAGAACTAGTGGGAAATGGAATGTACAGCCTTTAACTGTAATGTCTGGCCGAACTCTGGGTAAAGAGTCAGAATTGAATTGTAGTTGGTGGCACAAGTTTTTGAAGTTATTTTGCAATACACTACTTTGATATTCCTGAATTCACTTCATTTTAAAGTACAAGCCCCATTGTCATGAATATCCTAATGATTTGGACAAGACAATCCTGTGGGCTTTAGCATTAAGTAGTAGGTTCTCATTGGCTTCCATGAAAATACGACAAAGATGTCGCTCTATCAGAGAGCAATCTGTGCACTCATTGGTGCTGAATTTAACTAAATGGAATTTGCCATTTAGAAATAAAGGAAGGTAGAAGAATTAAAATTTGAAGATGTTTTTATCAATGTATTCATCATTAATTTTAAAGACTCAGGGTAACTGGTGGAAGCTGAAGCATCTAGTGTCTCACGTTAGTAGTTGCACAATCTTCACTGGATGAGTTTTGTGGGGGTGATTATAGCCGTGGTTCTGGGTATCTGCTTAGGAGTCAGGTTCTCAATCCTTCTCACTGATTATTGGAGCTAACCCATGTCCATTAAATGAATTTCTGTTGCTCTTAAATTAAAAGTAAAACAAGAAAAAAAATCCAAATTAGTGGAGAGGTAGTGAAAGCTAGACTTACTTAATTGAAGCACTTGGGGCTAGACTTAGGTAGACCAAATCCAACCCCTGGTCTTTACTGATAGTCTCTCCTTATTTGTACAATAGGGATGATAATGCCTCAAAGGATGGTGCCAGGCATTTAGGAAGTGATCAATACATGGAAGCTCACGTTACTGGTTTAGACACTCAGGGCTGGGTGTGGACTTGGTAGTTACACCCATCCCTTCATGATATGCAATTACCTGGAACCTGAAACTGAGTCCTCCCCATCTCCTTAAGCCAACTCAGTAGGGAACATTCAGGTCTCACACGTGAGAAGGTAATTGTGATGATCCTTGGAAACCGGAATCACCAAGAAGAGTTCAAAGTTTGTGTTTTAAAAGCTGGCATGCAAAATCCAACTTCTAGAGATTCATCTAGCCAATATAGCATACTAATGACTAATTACCACTTCTGCTTTTCTGTAACTTTTTTCAATCTCAGGTCACTTTCTCAGGAAGTGAGGAATTATTGATTGATTTTGATCCCTTTCTTTTCTCTCCCACCCATGCCCCTCTTTACAGACATTCTACAAACCACCCTCTATGGTCAGCAGTATTTAATTTCCTCTCAAGTGGAATCTCATGGAAACTGAACTTGTTATAAGGAGTTAGACCCCAATTGCTCTCTAGTTTCTAACCTTACTCAGTTGCCTTTGGCAAATCTAGTTTAAAGTACACTGAAAACTGAGAAGCATGACCAATGGTGGCTCCTAGTTTGGAAGAACATAAGAAGCTGCCCTTTAAGGCTTGCTTCTTAAAGTTCATGCTCTAAATGGCACTCTGGGGTGACTCAGGTTTTATAATATGTAGACACTAACCTAGGGTAATGCACATATTTGGTGCATTTGGATGTTGCTCCAAAAGTGATACAAAGGATTGCCAGATTTAGCAAATAAAACACAGGATAGCCAGTTAAATTTGAACTTCAGGTAAACACTGAGATTTTTTCTAGTTTAAGTATGTCCCATGCAATATTTGGCAACCTCATGAACTAAACCTGGAGGTGAAAGACCACTAGATTCAGTCTTTTAAGTGCATCCCCCAGAATTTGTGTGGGGGATGAAGGATAATTAGCCAAACACTGCCTCTACCCACAGTCTGGCCAACATTCAGCCAAGTGGCACCAAGACAGCGGTATTAGTTGTTTAAATATTGAAATACATACTGGTTGGTAAACAGGCACTGCCTTGCGTTTACCCTATACTAACCCCACCCCCTGCCATTCCCCCAAGGACTCCTTGGATCTTCTCACAATTCACTATCTGAAAGAGGAATGCCTGGCTAAACAATGTGCCTTAGTAACAGCTCCAACCTTGATGCCAATGTCCATTCTGATTCGTAGGTGCCAAACTCCCACCAACTATTAAAAGCTTTTCAATATCATTCCTGCAAACTAGTGAGAGGCAACAAGTACATAGAAAAAGGCTCAAAAGAGTGACATCCTGACAGTTACCGTGCAAACTGCAGGATCAAAACTGAAAACAGAGCTGGCCTGGTCCAACATCTAAGGCTGACCAAATATTGCACAGCAATATTCCCCTCCCCTTGACCTTAGTGTTCAAAGCCCCCAGAGAACAGATGTCCTTGCCAGCTGGTGCAGTGACCATTGACAGGTTTCAAACTTTTTGTAAATCAGAACTCTTTCAAAACAAAATTTTGCTTAGAACATCAATAGATAAAACATCTAAGAGCCAAATTATGCTGTCTGAAGAGGGGAGAATGGCTTGGAGCAGATAAGGAACCTCAGGGCATAAAGATCACAGTGCAAAATCTGTTGATCTAGGAAATAATCCAAAGAAACTATCCCAAGTTTTAAAAATTATCATTAATGGAAAACTAAGAAACATAGAAGTAAATAAGTTATGCATATGCATATATGTGTGCATGTATGTAAATATGTATATATGTATATGTGTGTATATGTGTATATGTCTGCTTATGTGACTTTTAAAGGCTGGTTCATGAAGAAGGCCTTTACATGGGTTGATATGCATAAAAAGCCTAAAAATATTTCTAGATAATCCTGCTTCTAGATATTTATCTTAAGGAAATAATCCTAAATATTGAAACAACAACAAAAAAGGGTATAGGCAAAATATATGTGGCAGTACTATTTAACACAATGATAAATTAAGGACAACTTCAAAATCCAATGAAAGAGAAATGACTAACTTTTGACGTAAATATTTAATGGAATATTCTACAATCACTTAAAATATATCTATAAAAATTTACAACAGCATGGATAAAGAATTTATAGGTAATTAGTAAAAGGAAAAAAAA
>PVKH010038133.1:0-11342 GCA_004027955.1 Chaetophractus vellerosus | reverse complement strand
AAGGTTCTGCTTGCATTTATGATCAATAGACAGGAGGCCCTTGCTGGCTCCCAGAAAGACTAATTAGACATGTTAACCCTCCATTATTGGAGCCCGCCTCTAATACACCCACAATAGACACTAATAATCTCTCCAGGGAAACAAATATCTCTGAGAAAATGTCTTCACCTTCTCTTACAGATGAAAACAATGAATAAACTACACCTGAATTTATGGGTATGCTGCTTTTACACCAACAAATCGGGAATCGTCTGAGACAAGATTTAGAACCTCCAAGAAGACCTCAAACGAAGGTAAAAAGAATTATTTGATAACCCCTTTTGGATCACCTTTAATGGGGCTCTGCCATACATCCTTCCCTTCCTTGGACCCTTGCTTGGCTTAATAATACTCCTATCACTAGGACCATGTCTTTTCAATAGACTCATGGCATTTGTTAAACAACAAATTGATTCTGCTCTGAGCAGGCCCATTCAAGTACATTATCACTGACTGCACCTCGCTGACCAAGGTATAGACCCGGAGTGCCTGAGTACTGCCCACCCTAAAGGGTAAAAATGTCCCCTCCTACGGGAACCACATATAACTCAAGAATATACTACTAAATTGGTACTGCTGTGTGCAAGGCAAAGCACTGCAAAGGAGGGCCTAAAACAACCAGAGGCCGTTCTTGAGCTCCTTGAGAAGCATGGCTCAGTAGCATAGAGGTCAGCTCAGCAAAAATCCTCTCCCCAAAAAACTGAGCCACAAACAACTAGGGGAATGAGGCCCCTGCTTCCCCCAGCCAGTTAATGCCAGAGGGTGCCTAATCAGCATTCTCCCTCCATCCTTTGTGGAAAACAAAAGAAGGAGATGTTGAGGACAATTAAGGAAACACACAGTGTCCATTGTCAGCAGCAGCGGTGAAACGTAGCATAGCTGCCCGAGTTAATAATGAACAGCCTGAGTCACGTTCCACCGACTTCTCGGAGAACTGGAAATGCCAGTTAGCTAATCTATCCCCTACCCTAGCAACAGCTACTACCAATAGATAACTGTCCAGCCACCCCCCTCCTCCCTTTGAGCATAAATACTTGTACCTTCACCAATAAACTTTTGCAGCTTGATCAGACCTACTGTCTTGCTGCCATTCTTTGTGTCTCCTTGTCCCATACCATTCTTTTTCCCACAGGTTCGGAGGCCCCTGTTGACTGTCCCACTGGATGGGACATTTATGGTGAGTTTTTGTGTCTGGTTTTTGTTGGTTCTTTTATCCAAATAATGAAATTTCTTTAATAATGATTGAATGGATGAACACAAGCTCTTTGATTACAGCAAATAATATGGATTGTACACTCTGCCTCAGTTGACTTCTCTATAAAATTCATTTAAAAAAATAGTGTGGTTTGCAGTAAATACACATGATGGGAGAAGGGGTCTACAGTTAGTAGTTACATTTTTATGATATTCTGGCCTACTTTTTTACAACTGTTTCACCACAAACCCAGGAGTTGGTGGAAGCTGTTGAATGGGGTACCTATATGAGGTTACACATGTTTATTTGGAAAGTCCCAGCATTCACTATACACATAAATTGGCTGTACATTCAGCTATGAATTGTACACTTCAATAAAACCTATTTTTCCAGATGGTGTTGATAGTCACACATAAATATCTTGTATTTGCCTATTTCTCTATTCAGTTCTTCCAGTTTTTGCCTTTCAAAATCAGAGGATGTGCTCAAACATGTATCGAGAAGGTGGCTGTACCCTTAGACTGGACTATACAGCTCTTGACCCATATAAGTCACTCTGCCTGACATCTGGGGAATAGCTGAATTGGGTTTTGTGTCCTTGTTCAGCCTATAGATGTTTTTTCCCTCCTGGTGGTGGGTCAGGTCATCTGGATGCCTTTGGGGAAGAGTTGGAGGTTGAGGAATGTGCACCATTTTGTTGACAGGGAGATTTTCTGTTAGTGGTGGGCCTTGATTTTTGTGTAAGAATACATTTCATTTTACTTCAAATGATTTCAAAGAAGTAGAACGTGACCTAACAGCAGTGATTTACATATGAGTAATTGCCTCAGAATCCCTCTATACAGGAGAAAATCACAAAGAATTATGAGACTAATCAGAGACACTTTCTGTGAAAGAAAACCTAGAGCTTGCTATCATTAGAGGAGAGTCAGAAATTAATTTACAAAGATATCCTCTAAATTAATGAAAATTGGGCTTATTGAAAGATTAAAAATCAGAGAAAAGCTTTTGGATCTAGCTCATTAATTGTAGGGAAATTTTTGCCCCAACTACCTTTACCAGTGAGTGAAATCCTGGAGGCTTCTCATGTTTCAAGACTGTAGTTTTCAGAGGATCTAAATAAATGGCTTCAATTTTCATGTAGTGGGTACTTATCTTTTGAGAAGTGCATTCATTCTCAGGAAAAAAAATTTATTCAAAGGATATTAGATATTTAAGAGTCATTTACAAGATTTGGGATTGGTCAGGCATTTTGAAAATGGTTTTTCTATTTGAGAGGCACCAAATATGTGCATGAAAAAATATCAAAACCTTTCTCCTGAGTAGAATCCACATCATCCATTTAATGTATTTTTTTCTAACCAAGACTATCATTATTTTTCAAAGCATATTTTTATTATAGAAGGTGAACTTAGAAAATAATCATGCATAATGTATGTCTCCACATACAACAGTCACCCATCGGCACACCACACCTTGGTGGAACTTTGTTACAGATTATGAGATATTATCATCAGACTAGGACTAGTATGCTTGGCCCAGATCACATATTTGGCACACATTTTCCATTGTCTCCTATTATCAACATGGAATGCTTTGTGTGGTTGTGTGTGTGTTTCTTGGCTTCTCAGGTGTTTACTACTTTCCCCCTTAATCATGAATTTGACTCCTCATTTATTCACAACACATCTATATTTGGACCACTACCCCTAAACAGAATTAGGGATGCTTGACCCTGCTACTAGGAAGAGATCCTTTTTCATATCATTCTTGTGTGTCCTATTCAGCCTGGTTGTCTCTTTTGGAGAATCTATTCCAAAGATTCCTTGCCACCTGCCTCCCTGTCGCCCCCACCCCAAAACTATTTGCAGTGGATTCGTTCAAGCTCCACACTCAGGGCATCCCCACGTTGGAGGAATGGTGAGCCAAATCACAACACCAGGCAACCAGCGCCACCAGATAGTCGCATTTGCCTGGTTCCGCATAGACCACATCAAATCTGCTACTTTGGTAGCCTCTGCAGGGAGCCATTTTGGAAACAAATACCTGCAGGCTAATTTAGGATGCCTGGAGTAGGATTTGCATCTTTGGATAAGTAAGGATTTATCTGGTGTTATGTGAGGTTGGTTAGACTGCCTCCTCGCAGTTTCTCATTTTTATGTTCATTTCTTCTTTGAACCTTGGCTGGCTGCGATCTGAGGGGTTCCTTTTACAAACAAGGGGGTTTTCTGAGTAATCTTCTCTGGATTGAATGCTAGTTTAATTCACCTCTCTTCTGAAGCCACCTCTTACACCTTTTAGTTATTTGCAGTTCCTTGAGAGTGGTTATGACCTTGCATAATAGCTGGGATTTCCCTGTTCCAGGTAGATTTAAGGATAGCAGGAATCTATCTGCACATTCAGCATTGAAGGCTCTAATGCCCTTGTATATAATCTGTCATGTCCTTCTGTACTTTTTTCTTCATGTTCCTTCTGATTCTGTCACTCTCTCCAATCCTCCACTTGCTTTTGGTTTGTGTAGGAGATAATTTTTCTAATGTTCATGTTTCTCTTGAAAAAAATTCCATAATGAATTTAGTAGTTATTTTAATTTTATGTTATTATTAGAGCAGTGGCTTACTGATAAATTCTTGTAGAAAATAGAGAATTTCCACATATCTCCCACTTATTTTCCTTATCATTTGCCTTTTGTATTGCTGTCTTTCATTATTGATATTTTGCCAAAAGCGTCAATCCTTTATTGAATGTGGTGTATTACATTCTCCTATAAATAATGTACCATTATCTTTTTCTTCCTTCAGTTTTTCAACTTTTGCTTCATATATTTTGGAGCTTTGCTCTCTCTATATATAAAGCTCATATATAATGACTCATATATATATTTTTAATTGCTGACTTTGTCTTTGAATGAATTATCATTATATAGTGTTTTTCTTTCTCTTAGGCATCAGTTTTATTTTTAAGTATACCTGTTGTGGGTTACAGAAAAATCATGTATAATGAGCATTGTTCATGTATAACCCCCTCACATGCATAGATCCCCTTATCATGAATATTTTCCATTAGTATGGTAACTTTGTTACAATTGATAAACCTAGATTCTTATTATTATGTGGTTAACTATAGCCCATATACATGTATAATCTTCCTATTCTCTTCTGAAACACCTCTTCTTGTAATTGTTACATTTTGCTTTAAAAATATATTTTATCCTATATTAGTATCACTACACCTGCTCTGTTTTATTTTTATTAGTGTGGAATATCTTTTTCCAAACTTTCACTTTCAGGCTGATAGCGTCCCTGTGTCTGAGGTGATTCACTCATAGACAGCAAATAGATTGCTCTCTCCTCTGCCTTTTCCTATCAGGCTCTAACACACCCTTTAATATCTCTTGTGGATTCAGTCTCTTGGTTACATACTCTCTCATTTTTTGTTTCTCTTGAAAGAATGTAAGCTTGCCTTCATTTCTGAAGGATAGTTTTGCTTGATAAATAATTCTTAGCTGGCACTACCTTAAATATATCAAACCACTAACTTCTCACCTCCATGGTTTCTGAAGATAGATTGGCACTTAGCCTTATTAAGGTTGCTCCCTTTAAGCAATACATTGGTTTTGTCTTGCTGCTCTCAAAATCCTCTGTTTAATTTTTGCCCTTGACAGTCTCAATAGTAGATGTCTCAGAGTAGTTCTATAGGATTTATTCTGCCTGGGGTATGTTGTCCTTGAATATTGATATTCATGTATTTCATAAGGGTTGGAAAATTTTCAGTTAGTATATCCTCAAACAATGTTTCTATCCCCTTTCCATTCTCTTCTCTTTCTGGGACACCCATAATGTATGTTTGCACATTTTTGTTGTCATTCAGTTCTCTGAGACCCTTTTTTTCATTCTTCAATTTTTCCCATTCTTTTCTCTGTCTCTTCTCCTATCTTTCCACATTTAAATGTTCTATCTTCAAATTCACTTATTTGTTCTTCTAACATTTCAAACTTGCTGTTTTATGCCTCTAATGTATTTATTTTTGAGGTACTGGGGCCCAGGGATTGAACCTGGGACCTTGCCTGTGAGAAGCTGATGCTCAACCACTGAGCCACCTCAGCTTCCCTCAATTGGTTTTTAAATTTGTTTTGATGTTTTTTTTTTTTTTCAGGATGCACTGGAAATGAAACCTGGGACCTCTAAGATGAGAGGTCAGTGCTCAACCACTTAGGCCATATCCACTCCCCTCTAATGTATTTTGAATCTCCTTCATTGAATCTTTCATTAACATAAGCTTTGTTGCTTTTTTCCCACAGGCATTCAAATTGTTCATTATGCTCACACAGTAACACCTTAATATTCTTTATCATTTTAGACATATTTTCCTTCATCTCCTTAAGTTGATTAAGGTGGTTGGATTGAACATAATATATTAGTTGTCTTAAATCTTGAGTCTCATTTAGATTCTTGGCTTTTTCTTTTGAGTGGTCCATATCTTCATGTTTTCTTAGTGGGGTTTATCTTTTGTTGATACCTAGGCATCTGTTTTGTTAATGACTTTGGTCTGTTGGTCAATCTTTCTCTCTTGCCTAATGGCTTTATTTCACAGCTCTTCTTTGAATTTTAATTTTTTCTAAAACATTAATATTGGCATATTTAAATAGTAAAAACTGTGGCAGGGTGATGTTACTGGAATCCAATCAGATCTAGTGTGTCTGATAAAGAATTAGAAGAATCCAGTCTGTCTTCCTTCACTTTCCTGGCTGGCCAGCAAATGGTGCTCCTCAGCAAAACCTTCTGTGGAGATGAATCCTTCAATTTCCACTACCTCCTCTGAGCTAGTGAATTAGGTAGTTACATTCACAGAAGAGAAATTACAGCCAGCCCTCCAATATATACTCCCGCTTCCCTTGGAGGAATCTGTCCTTTTCCCTCTCTGCTGGACAAGAAGCCACAAATTTTACTGAGGCTTTTCACCCTGAGGGAGAGGAATGGGTGATGTTCCTAGTTGCAAGGGTATCAACTCATGGTTTTCCCTATGGCCTCACTATCTCTACTTTCCCAGTCCCTCCTGGATGAGTGTGTGGCAATTTCCTGGCCTGTAAGTTTCCCCAAAGTGGCTCCTTCAGACTACTTCCATGCCTTCTTCCCTATTTTCTAAGAAAGCTGTACCCTGCCTGAACTACTCCGATGCCATTTTGGATCATCTCCTCCTACATCTCACCTAATTTTAATCAAGTTCCACACATTTTTTCATTTTCCAGTCTCTTTCTATTATTGATTTCCTGTTTCATTCTACTGTGTTTATAGAAAATAATTTATATGGTTTCAATCTTTTCAAGTTTATGCATACCCTTTTTGTGTCCTAACATGTGGTCTATCTTTGGGAATGATCCACGTGCATTTTTGAAGAATATGTGTTCTGTTTTTGAATGGATTGTGAAAGTCATGTCTATTGGCTTTAGTTTCATAGTATTGTTCAGGTCCTCTATTTCCTTATGGATTTTTTCCCTTATTAAAAACATCAGCATCAGTTTATTTCTCCATATATTTTAGGTTTCAGGTGTCTTTTATCTTCATATATTTGCTTAGGTTCTCTTGATCCCATTTTCTCACTTGCTCCAGCAAATGAATAATTATAATATGTTGTGATATAAATTATTGTCCTTGAAATTCCTTGATGGCCTTGACTAGTAAGCAATTCATGTCCCTCAACATTTCTGGGGGCAGAGGTGTGAGTATGTGGTAATGCCTCTTCTCCATGACAGTTGCTCTACAAATTTCCAACCAATCCCAGAGTGGAGTCTGGGTGAGCAGATGGGCCCCTGCACATATCCTCTGACATTGTCTTGGTCTTGAAAAGACCAATCCAGCTGGTGTTCACAGCATATATGATATGGTTGGGAGTGATCCCTGCATGGCTGATCTGGAGAATGATGGCATTGAAAGGGACATTAAATGGTGTCAGACTATGTAAAGGATAAACTGATTTTGAATTTCAGGGCTTCAGCTTGACAAGGTAACCCAACACTGCCAATTCACAAAGCACTTTATTATGCAATTCTCTGTTTCATGGAGGTTTGGGAGACAGCAATTGCATAAGATCAATGAGAAGTAAAAGACCATTGATTGCCACCAATCCCATTTTGTTGATGTTCAGAGGAGATTCACTTTTATAAGAGTTGAACACATATTTTATCATATCAATATAATTTTCAAAATTTTCTTTAAAACCAATTTTTCCATATTACACCATTATTTGTGGTGTTTTGGTGAGAGAAAGGTGGTTCCAGAATTGGTTCCGTAACCTTAAGTAGAGAAATGCAACAAGGAGTGGCATATTCTGTCTGCCCCAGGTCATATTCCATTATGTCAATATAGGAAGTAGTATTTAACAACTGGTTAATCAGATATCTATTAAACATTGATTTTCCAATGTCTTGAGCCCCACAAATCTGAATGACAGGTCAGCTATCTACCTCTTCACAAGAAACATTAACTCTTCCACTGCTTAAATGACACTCTCAGTTAAATGGCATCCATTTTTCCTTTTAGTTCTCTGAATTGTGATAGACCTCAAGTTTAAATACTAGGCAGTATTTTTGGAGGTCAGATTCTCTTTTAGGAAAATGGGAGACAAACCTGGATAACTGAGTATAAAATTTGTGGTTGAGGTTTTCAGATGTTGTAGCATCACAATGAAACACAGGGGAGAAAAATGCTTCATCAATTGATGTCTGTCACCCTGGTTAAGATGAGCTTTGAGCAAAGTTTGGGCATATCTCTTCACCTCCTTCTTGCTTTTCTCAGGCATCAAGTAATGAACTGTGTTGATACTCAGGAGACAATAACTATAGGCAGAGAAGTCTTTACAGGCAGGCTGGCCTTGGCTGAGGGTAAATTCAAGCACCTGCACCCTGCCATACAGGCAAATCACACTGCAGTCTGCCAAAAACAAGAGACTATTGGAATAGCAGCAGAACCACCATGTGACCCAGGGTGTTCATCACCAGATCTGGGTTGGGGTTCATGGCCAGGGCAGGGATGGGGTCTGCAGTCTTGGGACACTGGGCTGCTGCACCTGTCACCAGGCAGCAGGCCTCCCTGCAGGCCACATCCACTGCCTGGATCTGCAGCAGCCTCCTTCACATTCACTGCAGCTGCCATCAGCAGTAGGCTGGGGCAGCAGCTGAGGAGTCACTGACTCTAAGCCTTGCAGGGCCACAGCCACTCAGGGCAGGAGGGCACTTATTTCAGTGACAGTGCATCCGCCATCCCTTCATTGGTCTTTTGTCAGGATATTCTAGCCATAATTGGAAGTGTTTTATTTCAATCTATTTTTAATATAAAACCATCATTTTCCCTTTAAATCTGTCAATGTGTGCTTCACATATTTTTAGGCTATGCTATTATATGCATATAGTTTAATAAGCATTATATTTTCTTAATTAATTGACAAGAATTTTGAACATATACTGTACTTCTTTGTCCTTTTTAGAAACATTTCATTTTAACTCTATTTGGCCTGATAATAATTTAAATATCCCTATTTAATTTTGGTTACTAATTGCATGGTATAGTTTTTATATCCTTTCATTTTCAACCCTCTTGTGTCTCTGAATATAGATAGGGTCTCTTGTAAAGACTACACGCACATGCACACACATATTTATGTATACAGTTTAAAACAGTGTGTATGTGTACATATATGTATATATCATGCTTTATTTTCTATTTGCCAAGCTCTGCCTTTTGACTGAAGAATTTAAGCCAGTTATATTTAAAATAGTACTGAAAATGCATGATTTACTTTTGTATTCAGTTTTTGTAAGCCTTCCACCATTTGTTCCCCCAGTTCTTCCATTTCTGCATAACTTTTTATTTAGGTGCTCTGTCATAGTAAACCATTTTGAATCCCTACTCATATCCTTTATTCCATATTCTTCTGTCATTTTTGGTTATTATGGGGCTTAAATTCACATCTTAAATCTATAACAGGCTTATTGATTATCTGCTAACAGCTTCAACAGCACACACAATTTATGTTCCTATAAACATTTGTTCCCATTTTTTATGTAGTTCTTGACCCAAATTACATCTTTATACTTTATGGGTGCAAAACCATAGATGTATCATTACTTTTTATAGATTTGCTTTGTAGATATTGATAAAAGCAAAATGTGGTATTAGACACAAAAAATGAAAGAGTACTGACATATATACTTCGTTTATGTTTTACCTATTGGCTAGAGTCATTTCCATTCAAATTGAAAACTCCCTTTAACCTTCCATGTATTACCAGTCTAGTGGTCCCAAACTCCCTCAGCTTTTGCCTTACTCTCTCCCTCAATTTTGAAAGCTAGCTTTGCTGGATATATAATTCTTAAATTGGCATTCCCCCCCAGAACTTTACTGTCATTCACTGCCTTCCTGCTTCCACAGTTTATGAACAGAAACCTGCATTTAATCTTGAGGTTCCCTTGTACATGGCACATTTCTCCTTTCTTGCCTCTTTCCAGTTTCTCTGTCTATGGGATTGGACAGTTTGATTATAATGTGTATGAGTGTGGATAACTTTAAGTTTATGCTGTTTGGCATTCATTGTACTCTTAAATGTGTATTATCAGGTCTTTGGTTAAACTGGGGGATTTTTCAGCCAATTTTTCTTTGAATAATATTTCTGCCTCTTTCTCTCTAACTTTTCCTCCTGGATTCCCATAAATTCTTGATGGTATCCCACAAGAATAGTGGAGTCTCTTCACGTTTCTTCATTTTTACTTCTTTCTTCTCTTCAGACTGCATAATTTTGATTGTTTTATCTTCAAGTTCACAAATTACTTCTTCTGTAAGCTACAGTCTGCTTTTGAACCCATCTAGGGACTTTTTAAAATTTCTGTTACTGTGGACTTCCTTCTCCAGCATTTCTTTTTGGTTCCTTTTATGATTTGCATTTTTTCTTTGAAATTGCCCTTTTGTTTATCTATTGTTTACTTCATTTCTTTTCATTTTTTCTTCAGCTACTTGATGAGCTGATGAGGGATGTGGGAAGGGTCTGCAAATGCATAAGATTTTACCACCACTGAAGTTGACTTTTTCTATTTTGGCACAGTATTAATCAGCCAAAGAGATGCTGATGCAAAGTACTAGAAATCTGTTGGCTTTTACAAAGGATATTTATTTGTGGTAAATCATACAGTTATAAGGTCCTAAAAAGTCCACCTCAAGGCAACATACAGTTTGATATTATTTATGAATTTCAAAAGGAGATATAGATTATGTTTGTAAACTGATCTGTTCCTCTTTGCATGTTACCCTCTGATTGTATTAAATTCAAAGGTGTTATGTTAATTTATTATGTTAAAATTAGGGCTTTGATTTGACCACATCATTAGGGCATGGTCAGGTTTAAGTCCCCACCCCCTTGGTGAACTATATTAATAGATACTCACACAGAAGAAAACACACAAGTGTAGACACTGAAGAATAGAGAGAGCTCTATAGTCACAACAGAGGAGAGAACTTGTCAGCTTTGATCATGCAGCCCTGGGAAGAGAGATGAGCCTTTCACCTGCTACTTTACAGCTGACCTTGTGAACACAACAAAGTAGCATATCCCAGAAAGAAAAGAGCCCTCCAGCCTACAGCTGAGAGTGAAGGAAGCTGACCCCACAGAGCCTTAAGAGGAAAGAGGAAGGCTGAACCCTCACAGATGTTGCCCATCATCTTGTTTCAACACATGGCAACAAGCTTTGTTGAGGATCTAACCTAATATTGAATCCTTTAGGGCCTTGTAACTGTAAGCTTCTACCCCAAATAAATACCCTTTATAAAAGCCAACAGGTTTCTGGTACTTTGCATCAGCACCCCTTTGGCTAACTAATACAGTCCCCTACCATATTTTGAAGCAAGATTGTAGGCAGTCTCTCCCTGGACTCTCCTTCCTTCTTCCTCCTAAGGCTACATGGTCCCAGCTTCTTCTGACCTTAAGTGTAGGCTGGCAGAGGGCTCATCTCTCAGGGCTTCCTATATCAGTCATTCATAGAGCTAATTTCTTTCTAAGCTGACTCAGCTGTTCAGCTGCAAACAATTAGGTGAATAGCTCACTTCTCCCTGGGTTCCCCAGG
>PVKH010038132.1:0-11365 GCA_004027955.1 Chaetophractus vellerosus | reverse complement strand
TCCCTCCCTCCCTCCCTCCCTCCCTTCCTTCTTTCATCCTTCTAGTCTTCCATTCTTCCATACTAATTCCCTCCCTCTCCATCCCTCTTCCCCTTCCTTCCTTCTATTTTAACAAATATGCATATAAACTAATTCTTAAAGCATTATATTTCTATATTACAGGCTCCATAGCAAGGGTTCTTAACCAGGTGTCCAAGGACCCCCAAGGGAAAGATTTCAGGGGGTCTGTGAGCTTGAATTGAAAGAAATCAACTTATTATCTTTATTTTCTCTGACCTCGAACTGAAATCTAGTATTTCCTTCACTTATGATGTATGCAATAAATAAGTTACAGTAGTATTCATTTCACCTGACTGACAAAGGAGTCTATGGCACAAAAAGGTTAAGAACCCCTGCTCTATAGCTCTCTATTCTTTTTACTCCATAAAGCAATTCAATGGTAAAGTCCCTGATATGAGGGATAGTTATTATATAACTGATTACAATTTGTTATAATTCATAATAGAAATAAAATACATCATATAATGGATTTGGCAAAGACTCAAATGGAAAAACTCGTGTGTGTGTGTGTGTGTGTGTTGTATGCAGCTATTGCACAGCATTCACTTGGCTATGTACATACAAAAACCTGTCAATGGCATTTTTTCTTCTACTGCTATTGAAAGAGTTCTTCACTTCACCAGGAATGAATACAACAAAAACCAAGATCTTTTTGTAAGCTGTAGAATCCCCTGCAGTGCAACCAATATAAACTGAGAAACAATTTTCTCTCACTCTCTTTTTTTTCACCTTCAATGCTCCTGATATAGTGTCACGTATTAAAATGCAATATTGCAAAAATATTGCTAAAAGACTAAAAGTAAAACTGAGATTACTCATTTAAATAGAAAAATACGCACTATACATTTTAATGTGTGTTAACAATTTAAAAATACCTATGCTTTATATGTATGTGTTTTACTTACACATGTATAACAGATAAATCAAATGAGGATAACATCTGGACTCTTTCTATGGGTATATGTTGTTTTAATGTTATAAATATCATTAAATAAAACAGAGACTGTTTTAATGTTCCTACTTGATAGGAAACTCCAAAGACGGTACCTTTTTAAATGTTTATATTTATGACCATTGATTCTAAGAAAATTCACAATGCAGGGAACATATTTATGCCTATGCCTACAGAGGCAACTACCAATAATTTTATGATACTGCCCCACTGGAAAGCCCACTAAATTCAACTTCATTTCAAGTGTTTGATTTTTGGCTTAAAAAATAATGCAGAGACATACATACAAATAGACAGTAGCAGATTAGTCACTGGGGAGGGGAGGTAGGTGTTAACACTAATGGGCATGAGGAATCGAATTGTGGTGATAGAAATGTTCTTAAACTGATTTATGATGATGGTAAATTTGGTACCACTTGGTAAATTTACTAAAACATCATTGAGTTGTACACTTGATATGGGTGGCTTATATGATATATAAAAATGTTCAATAAAGTTATATAAAGAATTACTACATTGAATGAAAGAGGGAAGACAAAAAAGCATATACTATTTGAATCTATTTTTTAAAGCACAAAGACAGGCAAAATTAATTTAGAGTATTGGACGTCAGGATAGTGTTAAACTTTGGATGACTTGTGTGGAGCACTTGGGGTTTGCTTCTGAGATGCCATCAATATTCTGTTTCTACTTATGGTTGCTAGTCACATGGGTGAAGTTGATTTGTGAAAATTCACTGGGTTTACATATATGACCTATGAACTTTTCTATATGTATATTATACCTCTGTAAAATGGTTTAAGTACATATATGTATATGTCTATTCACAAATGTTTTTTCCTAGAAAACTACAGCTTACTTTAGACAACACAAGACAACAGTGTGATAATATAGGTTTATGTTTAGACGCAACAAAGTGGGGCATGGATGATGATAGGTGAGGTGAGAAATTCCGAGAGGGATAAATAAACGTGGTCTGATGTTTTCAACAAGTCCTCTAGTTGGATAATGAAACAAAGTTAAACACAAACGTTTGGGGACAGGGTGAGGGACAGCTCACAATGGCATGGGAACACACTTGGATCTGAGAATAGGCAATGCATTCTGGAGGGTTAGTAAGCAAACTGGCTTCTCCGGAGCAGATATCATATTAGATAGGCCAACTAGAGAAAAATATGGAATTCAAGCATCTCATGTCCTTTTTAATTCAAGTCCCAAAATTTTCACACTTAACTCACATGTTAATATACAATTAAATTTATGCACTTGCCTAATGTGTATTCAAACATCTGCGTGCATGACATTTTTTGTCTGCCCTTGCTTGTGACATCTGCCTAAATTATTAGGCTGAATGAGATATAAAGCCTTTTAAACAAGGTTATGCAAGTATACAGAGACACGCTAAAAATGTTTACACTCTGATAGTCTCATTTTAGATGTTCAAATGAAAGAAAATACAAAAATTAATATAACCTGCCTTTTCAAAATGATGCTTTCCATTTTGATTTTACTTCAGTAACATTAATCTATTTAACCTATTAAAACTACCCCTATCATTAGTATGAAATGTGCATAACATAATTAGTCATTATTAGATTATTCAACATGCCATTATTGGCATGATAACGTAAGTAAATTCATTATAAAGCAGCTTAAGTAGACATGGCTATCTCATCTCTTAGGCAATTATAAGATGGAACCCAATTTCTTCTCTCAAAGAGTCAAACACTTTTCTTTTAGACCAGTGTAAATGCAGTACATTCAATAGTCCAAATGCAAGTGAGGAAATTGCTTCCACAGAGATTTAACCACAATTAATTCAACTAACTGACAACTCTTACTTGAGAAACCATCAGGAATACTTACACAAATGATTTACTATGGGTACGTAAAAGAATTTTTACTCTGCAGATTTGTCACTTTATGTATTTATCCCATATAATTCAGTGGTTCCAGAGGATCCATTATAACCATATTTTGCAATAATTATAAGATCACAGGCTTATTTGGGGAACTATAATAATGTCAATTGAAAGGATTAAAACAATTTCAATGGAAATCACAGATATCAAAGACCTAGTGAAGTTAATGTATCTGCTACATTTTAAATGAAAACCTAATCACGGGAAAGTAGCATCTCATCCTCAACCCCTACCCTAAATGTATATGTATTCAGAAGAATCTTGCTGGGTTGTCCTTACTGAAACAAATAAAATTAACTTAGATAGTATGCCCATTCCATACTACTTCTGGAAACTGCTCCTGAGAGACCATTACAATGCCTACATGCAATTAAATGATTAGAAATATTTCAGGCATAATATCAGAGCATATAACCATAGTTTGAGGTATGTGAAATATATAATAATGAGAGACACACAATAACAACAAAATGCAACCAAATGTATATAAAATGAAATCTCTCATTAAAATTCATGTTTGTGTGAACCAGCATTTTAGAAACAGATGAACAAAAGCCCTCAGATTTACCCACAGAGATCATTATCAAATATATATCAGGTGCTTTGATCATCAAAACCCTGATATATTATAATTTGTATTAATAATTTATATGAAAATCCTTGATGAAAATAAGATATTGACCCTATCAATGTATTAGTCACACACAATTACACATATTTCATGTTAAGTATTAAAAAGACAAAAGTTTAAAATTAAGGTAGGCTTCTTTAAGTACACCAAAAAATATATTTCTTGAAATCAACTGATTTTGTTTATCTACATGATTTGCTTTACTTCTACATATGCTACGGTTTTTCCCTCATTTTGAACTCCTTAAGTGCAGAAAAATGAATCCCTAAATAGAAATGTTAATTAAAGATCTAGATGGACCAATTAAGTACAATAAATTCACTATATAAATCACTTATTGATTAATTATTTTAAGAGTAGTCAGAAATCATTAAAGCTTATAGTAAATGAATGACCTCATCACTGATTTCTGAGAAATCATGGTAGTAGTAAACAAATATTTAAGAGATATTTAAAATGTAGCTCATTTATCAAGAAAGTTTAATATAAATTAAACCTTCTTTTAGTAAGGAAAGACTAAAATTCCTATTGACCAGTCTTTTTAAAATCTAAGATCTTCTTTTGTTATCATATGGTTATTATATGGTGCCTTATTTTGAATTATTTTAACATGGTAGTATTTTAGATAACTTAAAATATTCAGTGAATTAATTAATGTGATATACTAGATATTGAAGGAATACATTCTCATTCTTTACCAAGACCAAATAATCTTCAATCAATATTGTTACTATATTTGGATTAGTGATTATATAAATTAATTATTAGTTTAGTATTTATTTTTACATTGTTAGGAAAAAATTGTTAGCAGTAAAACATTTTTTCCGCAAGTTCTGCAGAAAATTACAAAATCTTCATTGTGAAAATTGAGAAAAAAAAATCTCTTATCTAATGAACCCAGTTCTAGAGAAACAATCAAAATAACTTAGCATGTATCTTAGACCAGGAAACCTAAAAAAAATAATCCAGAAAATCTTCATAATTTCCAGATGCTATCTGAAATTTCTAATACTAGTATTTTTGTGATATGGGGAATGGCTGGGTATTTTTAAAGTATTACAAATTACCCAAAGACATGCAACAGTGCTTGTGCTCCTGCATATGCTCACACAGATTGAAGGTTTCTGTTAAATGTGTAAGAAATGGGAAGCGCACAAATTTTACTATACATTTATTGTTTATGTGTTTTCATGTATGAAAGACAAACTTCAATAAAACTATTTTGAATGAAAAAAAAATCATACCTTTGAGACATAATCTTATAGGCATCTGGCAAATAGCATCGTATATTCTCCATCTGAGCAGGGTCAGAGTCACAGATTTTGTCATCAGTCCTCCCGTAGTTGGCACTTTCAATCATGATGACGTCTGTTCCTGGACAGCGGAGCTCTATGGGGTAGCTCTCACAGGAGAGCTCTCGGCGGACCACAGCCATTGGGATTGGGGCACGGCTGAAAGCTACAGGGATGACAAGAAGAAAAATAAGTCATCTTTATTAGGTACAAAGGAAAATTACATATGTTTGCTTCTCCAGTAATAATACACAATTTCTGAAGAGAGTTAAAGCAGTTGAGATCCATATTTTTAATTAAACAGAGTCTCTCTTGCTTCAGCAACATTGTAGTTCTTTTGTAATCCAACAATGATGGTTATTTTTTTTATTTAATTTAATATGTATTTTTCCTTATAAATGGAAAAAAAGCACTTTGGATTTTCTATCAATGCTTTGGCTTTGTCTGCAAAGTTAAGACCACATAAAAAGGCCAAGCAAGGGAGTGGGTGTAGCTCAGTGGTTGAGTACCTGCTTTCCATATACAAGGTCCAGAGTTCAATCCCCAGTACCACCTAAAAATTTTTTTTTTAAATACCAAGCAGTTTGTGGAGTAAAATACACACATAACTTTAGAGATTTTTTGTTTGTTTAAGGAAATCATAGCACAAAAAATGCACTGTTGTTGAGTTCAAATATACTTTTGGAAGCAGTCTATGTCAATTTTAAAACATAGTTTCATTGTTTTATGTTATATTTAACAGTATATTTTTAAACAAATCTAAAAATAATGCATGTTCTTTATTTAAGAAAATAGAGATTTTTCTGGGAAAAAACACTAAATTTTCCTTCAGCTCCCTCCCTTCCCTCACTGTTGAGAAGTAATCCATTAATATGGTGCTCTTCCTGTTAGAATTTTCCACACAAAAACAAATAAATGGTATATGTTTCTTCTCACCTCTCTTTTTGTTTTTCTTTGGTATATTTTACACAAGTATCACACTACACATATTGCTTGACCCTTGTTTTATTTTATTAATTTACCATTATGTGATGGAAATCTTTTCATTTCTCTATTTGTTTCCTTCTACAATGACTGCATTATATGGACATAAAATAATTTATTTAACTGGTTCCTTATTGATGGACATTTAGGAAGGTCATAGTTTTTGCATTATAATATTGTGAAGAAGTATACATGTACTTTAGCTATAATATTTTGGCTGTCCAAAGATATTTTATGTTATATTTCCACAAATAGAATTGATGGGTTAAGGGAGAAACCCATTTTAAATGTGGGACGTACCAACAAATACCTTCCCAAAAAACTTAATAAAAATTTACACTTCCATCAATGGTACTTAACTCTTCATAATTAAATATTATCAAATTCTTTAAATGCTGTTAATGTGATAGATGAGAAATGGTATAATATCCTTACTTGAACTTTTACTACTTCATTTGTATGGAATATATTTCCTTAAGTTCATTGGCCATTTATATTTCTTTAATTTGTGAATTGCCTACTCACATTTGTGCATGTTTTGCTCTCATAAAACGTCTTCACAAGGTAAGAAAACAGAACATTTGTCCTTTATATTGGTGGTAAATGTTTTTCTAGTTTATTGTTTTTCTGATTATAAATGTGTGCTGAATATATTTACTTTTATACAGAGAATTTATCTTTTCATGTCAAATTTAACAAAGTTTCCCATTCCAAGATTGTGAGCATGCTAGGTGTCCTTTATCGGAAGAATGATAAATGCTTAATTTTAAAAACTTAACAAGCTTCTTCCAAAAGCATATATCTGATATTCTAAATTAAATGTCAATCAAGTGTCAAATAATTTGATTTCCACATTAGGGAATTAATTATAGAGACAAAGACATGATAGTTATAAATTTGTATAGATAGTTGATTAGCTTGCTAATGTGCACAGACAGAGCAACATGTTATTTAAAAAAATACATGTGACATTTTTCTGTGGCTTTTTTTAATTTTTGTTTTTAACTAAAGTGAAATGTGAAAGGAAAAGAAGGGATGGAGAGAGGCAGGAAGGGAAAGAGAAAGAGGGGACAAAAAGAGAGAAATTTTATTACTGTATTTTCATTTGAAACTTAAAGAAAGTATTGATTTGGTTACTTCAAAATTGTGGATTATGTGAGTTTAAAAACAGTTCCATAATATTTTGGGAAAAGTATACAGTACCCATGCATAACTTCTGAACATGTCATGTAAAGCTCTTCAAGCTACATTGGACAATTCCACATTGTGTGTGTGTGTCACTCTCTCTTTCTCTTACACACACACATACACTCAAACAGAAAAATCTAGCACATCCCTGGTATTAATCAAGAGAGTTGATATAATTAGAGGTTGAATATAATTTATTATTAAAGGTTGATCCTTATTAAAAATCTTGGTAGGGCAGACTCACAATAGAGAGACACAGAATGAATGATATGCTTATTCCTACTGTTCCTAAGACAAAATATCCTTATTTATCTATCATTCAGAAGTTGGATGGTTGTTTGAGTAGGAAGTCCTTTTTAATACAGAGATTCTATTTTCATGGATAAAGGTATTTTCATTAACGTATTTTAAATTTTCAATAATGCAACCAGGGGAAAATAAAATTCTTTTAATTTGGGAATACAGTTTCATAATTTGTCAGTTTCATTGGAATCACAAAGGTTTGCTTCCAGTAAAAGTTCCCAAATCAGAATTTTCTATACTGTTTTATAGTAAACATTTTTGAACATTTACCATGAGATAAATTGTTTCTTAACTTTGGTGTAACTATTTTAAAAAATCACAATGAAACTGCCACCAAACATTGATCTGTATATTTTATTGATTTAATTAGTCAGTTCTGTTAAAACACTAGTTAATTTTAAAAAGAAATAAAATAAATTAGCAAATCATTCTGCTAAAGCCTTTATTTGAATAAGTGGACAATTTGGTTGAATAAGCTAATCATACCATTTTGTCAAAACACTTGTACACAGGCATTGCTTAATCTAGGTCTTAACTGTCAAAAATATGATTTAGAGCCAGACATTACACAGTTGTCAAGTCAGCTGCCAAGTCAACTAAAATGTGGAGGCCCAAGTTTACCAAGTATCCCTTTTGGCCCTGACAGAATCATCCAAAAGTTATGGATATGGCAGTTCTTTACAGAGAACCAAAGTTGATTTGTGGATGCTCTTTTCCATTTAACATATAATTGCATTTGTATCAGTAACCTAGTGACAAATTGCACTCAGTAAATGATGGATGCTTTCTTAAATGAATGTATTACTGGAAACTAGTCTATAACATAATCTAATTAGCTATTTAAATTACTTTTAATTATATTTCTGAATGTTTTAATCAGCAACCAAAGTCTAAAGGAAAAACTGCTTACATTGAAAGTAAATTATTTTACTGTTCAGTTATGCTTAAAATGGTCGTGGTTACTAGAGAAAAAGACTAAAATATGGAGAATGTCCACAACTCATGTGCAGGATAGTCAGCCTGCTGTATATGTGTTAGGGTAATAGTGCATTGGGCATTGTGAAATGGCTTATGTGAAAATACTTTGGGACAAAGAAGGCATATATATACCTTCTTGAGCTCCTTCCCACTTTTATCTCATGACATACTCTTATATACTTCTTATTATGTTAAAACAAAAAACAGAGTGTCACCAATTAGCCATGTAATAGATATTGGATGAATAAGTTGGAAAAACTTTAGATGTGAACTCTAGTTGCTGGTTGAATGCTGTCGCTGGGAACTACTCACTGACCATGGGACTGAATAAGACAAGATCAAACTGGGTTTCTCAGCTAAAGATGGCCAGAAACTTCAGGAACTCCCCAAGTTTCATGTAAAGATATAGGATAGTAAGACAAAGGACCTCAATTGAAATATATAAAAGGCAAGAAACCAGTTAGATGAGGGCATGGACTACTATAATTAACTCAATTTAAAACGTTGAATTTAAGGTGTTGAGTTAATATCCAAAGATATTAAATTCTCAGTTGAATTCATGAGTCTAGAGTTCAGGAGGAAGATATAGGCTAGATTTGTATATGGCTGAACACATGGTAATAGATGAACTAGCTCAGGGAGTACCTATAACATGAGAGAAGAATATGAACACAGAAGTTGGAATATCTGTGGCCATTGAGAAGGCTTGTTGGAAGGAAGTGCTCCTGAGGCACTGGGGAAGTATAACACAGAGAAGGGGACTGTATCTCTACTCAAGAAAGATTTTGACTGTATGGATTAACCCACCTGCCTCTGCACTGAGAGGAAGGAACTTGGTTACAGAGCAAATAAACCTAACACTTTTCTCTCTCTCCCT
Source organism: Chaetophractus vellerosus (assembly GCA_004027955.1). Lineage (NCBI taxonomy): Eukaryota > Metazoa > Chordata > Mammalia > Cingulata > Chlamyphoridae > Chaetophractus > Chaetophractus vellerosus. The sequence continues at coordinate 2,178 of PVKH010038132.1, read as the reverse complement.
GGTCTACCCCTCAATGAACTTTTCACATATGATTTTCACATGGATTGTTCTACATGCTCAGTGATTGTGGTGGACTGAATACTGCACCCCAATTTAGACACGTATTCTTGGTCTTTGATCGGCATTCCTGTGAGTATGAACCCATTTTAAATAGGAGCTTTTAAAAATATTGTTTATTTAAGGTGTGGCCCAACTGAATAAGCTTGTGCTTTAATCTGGATTGCTGGAGTCCTTTATAAGCAGAAGAAATTCAGACAGAGAGAGAGAAAGTCATTGGAATGATCTGAAAGCAAGAAGTCAGCAAGAACACTGAAGAAAAGGGGAAGACATCACCATGTGATAGGAAAGCTAAGGAACCTGTGGATTGTCTGCTAGCCAGCACACTAACAACACCTGGAGGAAGTAAGCTTTCTAGCTTCCAAAATCGTGAGACAATATAATCCAATCTACCAATGGAGTGGTATTTGTCATAGAAGAAAAACTGAGACCGTGATCTATCTTTTAAATATATGGACTGCAGCCTAATCTCCATATAGACTGAAATCTTCAACTTTCCTTATTAGTTTGAGTATTATTATTATAAAACATCAACAAAACATATTTCATTTGTATTTATTTTCTATTTCCTCTCCTTTTCACCTCTATCTCAAATCCTGTGCATTTAAAAAAGTTAAATCTGCTAGAGAAAACAAAAATAATATTAAAAGAGTGGATAAGAAAATAAAAATTGGGGACTATTTTGTAGTAGTGAATATATTAAAAATATGTTTTATTTAAATAGGAAATGATAGAAGCCATATTTGATCTATACTCAAGAAGAAAAAAATATGCAATTTGATAATTGAACATGAAGGGTAAGAGGATAATTGAACATGAAGGGTAAGAGGAAGAGTATAAGAATGATTTAGGTGTCTGGCATAAGCAAATAGTTTGATTTCAGTCCTACTAGCAAAATCTGATAGGAAATCAAATATACAATTCTGTGACTTGGAGAAATGTCTAACTTTGAATTATAAGGTACATAGCATTTAAAACTATAGCTATAAATAAAAGGAGTATAGAACTTGTTTAAAAAACCCATGTGGCAGTTTTAAAATATGCTCAGCATTCTTTGATGATTCTCCATTCGTATTATCTCTCCCCTTGAATGTGGGTGTGTTATTGCAAAATGACAATTTGGTTTTGTGCGAAGCCAGCCACCATGACACAAGAATACTCAAGCAGCCCCATGGAGGTACAAATAATAAGAATTGAGGCCTCCTCCCGATGGCTAGCATAAATTTGCAAGGCAGTGAATAAACCACCTTTGAGGCAAATCCTCCAATTCCAATAAAGCATTCAGGTAACTACCACTCCATATGAGACTGTGACAGTTTGAAACATTTTGTGGATCCCAGAAAACATCAAGTTCTTGAAGCTAATCCATTCTTGTGGATGTGGGACCCTTTGATTGAGTTGGATTCAGTTGGGGGAACTTTAATTGGATTGCTTCAGTGAGGCATGACCCAGGGTGGGTCTTGGTCCTCTAGCTAGAGTCCTTTATAAACAGAGGACTGAAAGCAGCAAACACACATAAAAAAGCAGCAGAGGCAGAGAAATACCAAAAGGTTGAGACATCAGAGGCTGGAATCAGCAGAGCACAGAGGCACAGAATGAGGCCCCCCAGAGGCTGAAAGAGATAGTCCTAGAGGAGAGGGGAGATATGAGTCATATATCTGATGGCCACAGGGGAAGTCAGGGAGAAAGTAAGCCTGGAGCAGAAGGCAGAAACACAGACCAGAGAGCCACCATTGTGCCTTGCCACGTGGCAGAAGTCCAGGACTGTCAGCAGTCGACCTTTTGTGACATAGTACCTCTGGTGTTACCTTGATTTGGACATTTTCACAGTCTCAGAACTGTAAGCTTTCAACCTAATAAATTCCCATTACAAAAGTCAACCCGGGCCCGGCTAGATAGCTCAGTGGATAAAGAGCTCGCTGGGAAACCACATGGGCGGCCCTGGGTTCGGTTCCCGGGGACCTCTCCTAGCGGGCAGAACGCCTTGAGAATGGCAAGCCGCCATGGGCGGGCCGGAGCCGCCGTGGGCAGGGCAAAAAGCTGCCACGGACAGGCAAAAGCCGCCACGGGCAGGGCAGGTCGCCTGCAAATCGAGCGCAGCCAGCCACCCGCGAACTGAAA
>PVKH010038131.1:0-11371 GCA_004027955.1 Chaetophractus vellerosus | reverse complement strand
AAAAATGATGGACTGTGGTTAACAGTACAAATATGTGAACATTCTCTCATGAACTATAACAAATATACAATATTAAAATATGGTGTTAATAATAGGGTGGTTTGTGGGATATAAGCTATGGAATACAGAGAGCAGTAATATTATGATGATGTTCTTACATCACTTGTTACAAATGTGTCACAACAGTGTAAGGTGTTGGTGGTAGGTCAATGTATGGCAATCCTGAATGGTGTGCATGATTATTCTGTTAGGTCATAACTTCTCAAATAAAAAAATAATAAAATATGAAAAATGAAAAGACTGTATATTATTTTTAATTATGGTAATCCTCCCAAAATATTGCTACTTGATAAATATTTGCAAATGCCATAAGAATAAAGATTGGTTTCTCCCTGCAAATCTGTTATCAAAGCCATCAATTTCTCCATCCTTCACAATTTACCTTTCTTGGATTTGGCACCAATCTTCAGTTTTGACGGCCAAGCAATCTGCGTATTTGTTTCTTCCATGATCTGTACCAAAGGCAAAAAAAAAAAAAAAGAGAGAGAAATATTTACTCAATTAAGAACTTGTATTTACAGATAAGATTTCTCTCAAAACAAGATTCTTTTTCTCAAGTGTCTAGTCTCATGTTGACACAACAAAATGATCTCATTTTATAACAATGCAAAAAGGAAAAAAAAAAACCTTGGGGGAAAAAAGGAATGCATTTTTATACGCCTTTAATCTATCAGAAATATTCAAGTGTCTTTTGTTTCTCCCAGTGTTCCTCTCCATGAACCGCCAGAACTTTAGCACAGGTGCAACAAGACCAAAAAATACATGAACAAGTAATTAACACAACTTGATACCAGAACCTTCAGAGATGCTCGCACAGAATAAAATTCCCCAAGACAATCGCCAACGTTTTGCAACACACCAAACATAATTCTTGTAATATAAAACTACATGAGTTAGGCCATATTAAATGAAATGCTGTGTTTTTTTCCCCTGGGGCAAAAAAAAATTTTTGCTTTGAGCACATTTGCATTTCATTAAAAATTGATGAAAAGCTTCTAAACATGACATTGCGTCATTAAGCTGCCTCTCCTTCATCCTTTGCCTGATCCAAAATGGCATTTTTGCCACAGTTCCTTCCCTCTTATACACGCAGCTAACACTGTCCAGGAGGACTTGAGACTCAAATGTGCCCAAGATGCAAGAGCAAGCAAAGAAGCAACAACTGCAGAGCCAAGGAAGTATACAGAAAAGAAAAAAGAAAAGTTACCAGAAAATGTTCATTCTCTGTTCTCTAATTTTATCATAGGAATTAGACTAGATTATTGTATACTTTTTGACATGAATATAGAATTAACCAAACAATGGAACAAATTGATAGGCAAGTAACAGTAACTACCATTCATTAATCATTTGAATTAGAATAGGATATTTATTCTTTAATATGGATTTAGTTTAACTAAAGAAGTATAAGTGAAGACAACTAAACATATAACAGAACAGTTCATATAAATACCTTTTCCCCTCAATACTGGCTATGTACTGTGCCCAAGGCTAAACGGTTAACACACACCACACTTCATTTAATCCTCTTTATCACAGCATAAAAGAGCTTTCGGCAGATGTTTCAAACTGGCAGCACACAGATACATTTTGTCCACCCATGATAAGGATTTTTAAAACTTGAGTCAACATTTTAAAATCTGAGAATTTCACATAGAAATTCCGATTTCTGGTTCTCTTGTAAACTTGGCAGTTGGTACCTAGAGCCCACATTCCCACATGGCAGCATTTGGCTGGCACTGAGGAACAGCTGCCCCTTTAGTCGGAGCCAGAAGGTCCCCAGGCTGCTGCCCGGTCTCCACTGTGCCTCTGACACTGAGGTCAAGAGCCACTCGGCATTCGTGAGCAGCTGCACTGCTCACTCACCATTTATCATGGTGCTTACACTGCTGTTTATTTCTTAAGAGAAGTATTTCTCCATACTGATGGCTCTATCAAAAATTGAAAAACAAGAATGAGGCTACGCTGTCTTCACTAATTCCAGTTCTGGCCAGGTCTCTGAGGACAGGTGGGTTTTTTCCCCCAACCCTACAGGACCTGGCACCATCTCCTCTCCTGTCTCACCTTGCATCACTCTCAGCCCCTCACTTTCTCAACTCCTTCAGCTGCACTGGCCTCCCCTATACATGCCCTGCTCCTACTGGAAGCCTTTGCATTCATTCCCTGTTCTCTCTTCCCCAGCACTTCCAGTCCCAGCTCCGTCTCAAGCTTCAGGTTTCAGCTGAAATGCCACCTTCTCCAAGTTGCCTTTCCTTTTTACTCTTGTACCACCACAGTCCAAATTATTCTCTCCCAACTTCCTGCATTTATTTCCCTCATAACCTTTATCAAAATCTGAAATTTTCTTATTTTCTGCAGTTATTTGTTTATCGTCTTTGAAAAACAGAAAGTAAGTTCTCTGAGGGCAGGGACTGAATATTGCCTAGCTCACAGCAGACACCTGATGTACATGAATCCTTGTAACAAAAGTTTCTTTATTCCCATTTCACAAATGATTTCACTGTTGATTCAATGGCTAATCCCTCAGCCAGCTAGGAAGCAGCAGACATGGGATTTAAACCCCAGACTCTGAAGCCCATGCTTTAACCATCATGCTGTACTGGACAAAAGGACTCTATGTTTTTAAATATACTTTAGAATTTTAGCATACTGACTGTTTTAACTTCCACAAATATTTATCAAAAGCCTACTTAAGGTGTCCTAAGTATGAGAGCCCACCATGAATTAGACACAATTCCTGGTACCAAAGAGCTTTCAGTCAAATATAAAGAGAAACAAAAAGGGCAACTGCCTGACAATGGGTTGAGTGTTAGTACAAGATCAGCTCACAAAGGGCAGGTCGTTGACCCTACTTTGAAGGTGAGAGTGGGGGTGCGGGGTTGGTAAATGCTTCCCAAGAGATATAATCTATAAAATAATGAGTCCTGAAGGCCAAGTAAGAATAAGTTTATAAATGAGTTCCTCAGTCACTAAATGAGGGCTAACATTTTATTAGCTTATTAATTAGCTTATTAATTCTAGCTCCCATATATACTTCTATGGTTGATTCTTGTTATTCGTGGCAATTATGTTCTATAAAGTTGCCACAAACAACGAGTTAGCGAATACTGAACCATTACTTCCTAGGGAAATATACGTTAGGTTCCTGCAAGCCTCTGGTCACAATATTTTCATCAACCAATCAATATATAACTTTGTTTTATGTGTGCTTCTGTTTAAAGGCACTTTAATATATATTGTTGATTCATTAACATTGAACTCATGGCCAAAAGCATTTTAACTAACGTGTGAACTAAGCTTATCTAACAAACTTATTTTCTCCATAAGGCACATCACAGCCTTCACGCACTTAGGAACACAAGACAGCACTTCAACACTATGCTTGGGGGCCATTTAAAACAGTGAAATCAGCAGCAAAAAAGCACAAAAATGAAAAAACAAACAAACAAAAAAAACAAACCAAAAAACGTGGCATTAACTATACCATGAATAGGACACTTGTTTATGGTATGAGGGAATAGCTTGTTTGACCTCTGCTGGGAATGTAAATGTTGGGGACACAAATTCTTCACTGCTCTGCACCTGTCCACGAAAGACCACAAAGCACCAGGAGTACTGATTATGGAGTTGCAAATATGTTTTGGAGTAAGCAAATAATGAGGATTGACTATATCTTCAGTGACTAAAATCAGATTCAGTATGTGCCTCTAATTTGGTCACTAATAGAGAGATAAGATAGATAAAATGAGATATTACTATAATGTTATTGGTAGGGAGATAATAAGAGAATAACATACAGACTTCTTTACAGATTTAAATTATTAGGCTATTTAATACAGAAAATTATGTCAGATGTCTTAATTATAATACTGTAGGAGTGAAACTTCCCCATTAACATATGAAATCTTAACAGGACTTCCTGCCCAGTAGATGATCTTCTCTTAACAAACACCAAAAAGGACTCCATGACAGAAAAAATAATATTCCTGAAATAATATCCTAATAATAGTGGGTAATTACACATTAGAATGCCTACTATGATTCTGATGCTTTCACGTACTCACACCAACCTAGTGTCTCTATTACGCAGTGAGAAGTTGGGCTTGGAAAGACAGCTTCCAACCTACCCAGGTTAACACTGGTAATGTTAACAGTGAACCCACACCTAATTTACCTAATTGTAAAACCAGAGCGCTATCTACTATGTCACATAATCTGATATATGATAATATATCATAGATAGATAGATAGATGTATGGTCTATATCACAAGTTCTATGAGCTACACTAAATATCTAACCTTTCAGGAAAAAACAGATTCCTAGCAATTGCAACTTGGTAGCTATGGCTGGCCTTTCCTCAATGACTAGAAAACAAGCTACTCTACTGATGTTTCAGTCCCCAAGTGGAGATCTGACAGGATGCCCTCACAGACATGCCTTTATTTGTTCATGGTATGTAATCTAGAGTCAAGCAACAGCTCTGCCCCTTTCGAGCTGCGTAATATTGGTGAAATTACCTAGCTTTTATCTGTCTCAATTTTCTCCTCTGTAAAATTATAGTATCCACTCATAGAGTTGTTAGAAAGATTTGATGAGAGAACATGTGGAAAGCCCCATGTACAGAGCCTAGCACATACTGAGCGTTCAATAATATTAGCTCTTGTTTTCATTACATATTGACTACTTATGGTCAGGCACTAACCTAGATACTAGAGATACAACAGCAAACAAGACCCCACCTGCCCTCCAGGAGCTCATGGTCTCACAAGGAAGAAGGCAAATTAACCCACCATTACAGTCCTGTATGCCAAGTTTCAGAACAGGGCAGGGCTCTATGCAAGTATAGGGAAGTAGATCCAACCAGTCATGCAAAGTTGAGAAAATACTAATGCTGAGAACTTAAAGAGGAGAAAAAGTTGGCTAGCTGGGAAAAGTGGAGAAAGTGTCCCAGTCAGAGGAGCGCATGTAGAAAGGTCTGGAAGGAGAGAGGGCCAGTGTCTCAGAAAGCAGCTGAGATACTTCAAGGCTCACCTCATACATCCAGGGAGGGAATATAGCTTATGTCTTTTCAACCCTCCTATCGCTCTGCACATGAATATACTCAATACAGACTTTCAGATGTGACACAAACCGAAGCTCTCAAGTACCTGTATTTGACTGTCATTCACTGTAAGCAGCAGAGGGACTATGCAAAAGAAGAGGCCATACTCACTTCACTTTCAGGAAGCCAAAACCATCATTCAAGAAGTTATCAATGAAGCTTTTCAAGCAATCATCTACAATGACAACAAGACATTTCCTACAGATCTGAAGTTGCGTACTATTAATTTATTTTAACCTCAGCTGTTTATGGAAGTAGTAGAGTGTGAAGCATTCCATATGAAGAGGAAGAAGTACAGTTCTCCACAGGTATGTGCACAGAGGTTTGTCCAGGAACTCAAGTACTAAAGCTGGATTACCAGAGGAGGGGGACTAACAAGCATGCCCCTTGGTAGAAGTGGGATGTGGTGGGGAGGAGGCTGCAATGGTACGAATCAGCCTAGTAACCAAATCAGAGATTCTGTATCCAGCAAGATCTGCAAAAAGATGCCCTAATGGTAATCAAGCCAAGTATCACAGAAGCAGAGACAGTGATAAAGCAGCTGCCCAATCAAAGAGGTCAAGCTGGGATTTCACCCAGAAGCAAATAAGAGCTAGAAAGTTTACAGGTGAGTTCCACATATTTTTAATAAGATGTCCTAGGGTTTTCAAACAACCCTGACATAAGCACTTTTCAAAGAGACCATGCTTTTTGAGTTGAATAAAAACAGTGGAAGGTCACAGGAGATGTCAAAAGTCACTGATTAGACTGGGTTGTCAATGTAGAAAAGTCCCGATCACTTCTCAAGACTCAGCACTTTTGGAATGTAGACATGCAGGTGCAAACTATATCAGGAGCTGCTAACAATCTCCTACCATCTCCACAAATTCCAGACTGGTTTAGCAAAGAACCGCAAGAATTAAAGTGACATTTAAAATAAATCACTAAGACAGGCAGACTGAAGCAGTTAATTTCATGGATCTTACAATGGATGAAAACACTGACACCTTTTCAAGAGAATATTATACATTTTTCACAATCCAATTAATTGTCACAAAATGTGACAAAGGAAATCATTCCCACAGACAAGTGATATGCCATAATTCTTAAACAAGTCAATACATTGTAATGAAATGCATTCCAGGAATAATTCAATCAATTGGCTAACTCTGACACCACCTCCCCAAAATGGATGCTGATGCCCCCTAATTGTGTGAAATTTGACCTGATATTGGGAAACAAGCTCAAAGTGACTAGACCTTCCTTATGGAAATGACACTACCATGAAAACACTTTGGTTATCAGATGAACTAAGGAATGGCAGGGTATGCAAAACCACAAAACCTCTGAGAAAGAAAACAACTATCTTCTGTCTCAGAGAAAAAAATTGCAGCACTCTAGCTACTTAAAAAAAAAAAACTTACTAATTTTCTCTGTTTCAACTTTCACAAAACCAAAACTCAAAGAAGAAACTTGTGATTTTTGAATAATTTTCTAAAAACATTAAATCACACCTTAAATATTTTAAAGATTTTTCTCTGACTCATAATTCTGGATGCTATTTGTTTATGCCATTTCAAATAGATCAGTTTCCACTTCTGGACTTCCTGATTTTCAAAACAACCTCCTCTCAATTCTACCAATCTCTCCTAGATTTCTTTTGCTACTCTCATATGAAAGTTATGAGGAAAGATGAGGTTTTAGAGGAGCCTACCCCAAAATTTGATTAAATAATTTGATTTTAATTTAAATTTCTGTTCTTAGATTTACTGTACTCATTACTTACAGGGGGGCAATAATTGAAATATAACAATTCTTATGCTAATCTCAGATTTTATGATTAACAAATATTTATATAAACAAAAAGATTTGACCTAAGAATACCAATTCTGAAATATATGAAGCAATCAAAATTACAATTCACAAAGTATATTTTCATAGTTCCTCTATAAACATTTTTTTTCATCATGAAAAATGTGATGAACAGAGTATGCTATGGATATGTAATAGCTCTGGAAGCTAAATAGTCATTTTAACTTTCTAATTCATATATGTCTTTCATAAATAGGAAGTAATGTTCTTTCATCCAAGATTAATAGCACTACTTTTTTCCTATTAAAAAGGTAACTAATAAACGTGAAATTGTATGCTACTGTTCTGGTTTTAGTTTCTATTGGAGATAAGGGGAATAAGAAATGGGAAGAGGGGTTATTGTTTACATTAACTGGAATTTTAAAAATTGGAACAAAGTCCTGTCAGTTATGGAAAAAAAATTCATCACAGATTTATAATGAATCATTTAAATAATATACTGTCCTAAAATAAGTTTCTAAAACAGAAAATAAAAATCTAATCTAATTCTACAGGTAGTATGATCCATGATAAAACAATTTCCATTTATATTCTTCAATGCAGAAGTCAAAATAGATTTTTTTCCAGCTCCAACAAATTCCATATTAATAGACTATTTGGAAAGAGAACATATCTGCCAATGTTCACTATACTACATATTTTGCAGGTTTGCAGCAATTAAAGAATAATATCTTACAGATGAAGAAAACCTTTGCCAAACCAGCAACATTCTGTGCTTATTTCACCCAGCACATGAAAAGATGCTCAAAATCATTAGTCATTAGGGAAAGACATATCAAACCTACAAGATACCATTTCACACTCACTAGAATGGCTACTCTTATAAAATGGAAAATTACAAGTGTTGAAGAGGATATGGAGAAACAGGAACATTCATTCATTGTTGCTGGGAACATAAAATGGAGTTAAGTATAGAATTGTCATATGACCCAGCAATCCCATTTCTAGGTATATAATCAAAAGAAGTGAAAGCAGAGACTCAGATATTTTCACACCGATGTTCATGGCAGCACTATTCACAACTGCCAAAAGATGGAAGCAATCCAAGCGTCCATGAGCCAATATATAAAATGTGGTATATACTGAGGAATATTATTCAGCCATAAAAAGGAATGAAGCTCTGATACATGCGACAACATGGCTGAACCTTGAAGACATCATGTTGAGTGAAATAAGCCAGACATAAAAGGACAAACACTATATAATCTCACTGATTATGAAATAATTAAAATAAGCAAACTCACAGAGTCAGAATCTAGAATACAGATTACCAGGGGACAGGTGGGAGTTAGGGAACAGGGTTAGTTAAGGCTTAAACTGTACAGAATTTCTATTTGGGACAATGAAAAAGTTCTGGTAATAGAGGGTGGTGATGGTAACACAACATTGTAACATAATTAACAGAAATGAATTATTTATTTTACTGTGGTTAAACATGGAAATTTTACATGGTATATATGCTACTAGAATAAAACAACATTTTTAAATCCATGGAACTATATAACACAGAGAATGCTAAGTTAAACCATGGACTATAATTAATAGTATAATTATAAAAGTGTACTTTCATCATATATAACAAATGTACCACACCAATGCAAGGTGTTAATAAGAGGTTGGTATGTGGGAACCCTGTATTTCATGCATGATTTTTCTATAAAACCACAACTTCTCTAATAATTAAAAAAAAAAAAAACCTTGAATCCAAAGTTTCAAAATCCACAGGTAAGTACTCAGCATCTCAGATCAGCAATCCAAGACAAGTGACAAGTTGAATTTACTTGAAACATTTATTCTTGGACCAGGAAAAGAATGCTGAACACTTTATCTCAACATTTATTCTCTCAACAATTGAAAATTCATCATTCAAAATGACTACCAGCTATGGGCCCAACTGCAACCTGCTTCTCTGAAAGACCAACTCATTTGCACTGTGTTCCTTATATCCATAGAGAAATAAGGTTTACCCTACCATCATGGAGAAGGCTGTTTAAAGTTACTTCATGTACTAACGGATTGTGAGTCAATTTGCTGTATTTCACCATGAAGGTAGGAAAGTGAAGAAAGGACAACTAGAAAACACTCAGAAGAGGAGTTGGGAAAGGAGTGAACTTCTCACATGAAGGAGTATCTAATAGCTGAGGATATTTATTTTGACAAGCCATTAGAAGACTATATCATCTTTCCTTTTCAATCCAAGAACTGCCTCCCAGTGGTTCTGTTATTCATCAGCATCAGAACAATTCCTCATATTTGCCTAATATTCATATATTTTTCCCATTTATTCCTCACTATAATCTTGGAAATCAGATAAGTGAAACTAACTTTACAGATGAATAAATCAAGAGTCAAAGAAGTTAAGCAGTAGCCAGACACTTACCAAAAGCCTGGCTAGAACTAGGTCACGTGACTTCCCATCCAGGGCTCTTTCTGCCTCACTTGGCTTAGCAAAGTAGATGAAATCATCACACAGTTAATGGGAGTCAGACTCACAGAAAGCTCAACCTCCCAGAACTCTGCCATGGATACTGAAGTAAGTGAGCAACAGAGTGGCTACCCCTCAACACTCCCTGCTTTATTAATGCAAAAGTAACCCAAACATGGTCCCAGAATGGTTCTCAATCCAGGGAAACCTCTATATCCTTCACAGTCCACACATATGAAAATGTGGGAAGTATTCTGGTTGTCACAGTGACTAGGGGGCTGTACTGACATATAGTGTCCAGGGCTATGGATGCTGAACATCTAACAAACCCCTTAAAATGTCAATACAGTCTCTAATTTGCAGTTCTTATAAGTAAGATTTTTAGTTACCACAGCATGGTTCATACTTAAGTTACCATATAATATGATCTGTGGCTAATTGCTTCAATCATGTAATTAAACTTCGCGCTACCAGCTCTTCTTTACACAAATAACAGGCACAAATCAAGGCCACTGCCCAATCACATCACTTCTTTCAAAGTCTGCTGGTGATCGATCACAGTGCATCTGTTATTCATGCACAGACAGCAAAGTTAGTAGTTGGGTTGATCCCTTATCTCCCAGTGATAAACCCAAGTGACATTTTGGAAACATGGACAATCAATACAGGGAACTGGCCAACAAAGAGCAGAGTGTAGCAAAGAAATAAAAAGTGATAATGCCAGAAGTGGAATTTGAACCAAATGTCAATAAGCATAGAAGAATAGCTGATTGTGGGAATGTCAACACTGCTGGTGTTAGAGAGAATTTGGATTTACAGCCAAGAAGACTGTAGTGAAGCAAACTTATTGACAAGAGTCAGGAAATCGATTGTGATTTTTTTTAAAAAAAAGGATGATAATGTCCCAGAGGAAGTGACAGCAGCAAAAAACTTAACATTAGAGAACTGGGAGATATTTTACAATTTTGAAAGAACAAAGAACAAAATATTGGAAGCTAATTTGATTTTATGAGTGACAATTCTCTACAAGAAGCTTGCTCCATATCATAAGTTACATGAGTTATATGACAAAAAGAATAAAACAAACACTCTTTAAACCAGGAATTTTTAACCAGGGGTTGACAGACCTCTAGATTTCAGGGGATCCATGAGCTTGAATTGAAAAAAATCAAAATATTACCTTTATTTTCTCTAACCTCTAACTGAACTCTAGCATTTCCTTCACTTATGAATTTATGCAATAAGTAAATTACAGTAGTATTCATTTCACCTGACTGGCAAAGGGGTCTGTAGAACAAAAAATTAAGAACCCCTGCTTAAACTATTTTTGACAATTTTCTTTACAAAGAAGCAAAACATTAATTCTCAATGTTTCTAATATTTAAATACACAGTATACCAAATAAATGTTAAGTTTGTTATTTTTTTCTTTCCCTCTGCATTTATAACCGAGAGTGAGAGTTTAAAAAAAATTTTTTTTTTAATTAGAGAACTTGTAGGTTTACAGAACCATCATGCATAAAATACATGCTCCCATATACCATCCTATTATTAACATCCTGCACTGGTATGGTACATTTGTTACAACTGATGAAAGCACATTTTTATAATTGTTCTATTAATTATAGGCTTTGGTTTAACGTAGGGTTTATTGTTTGTGTAGTGCAGTTTCATGGATTTTTAAAAAAATTTTTCTTCTATTACCATCTATATAACCTAACATTTCCCTTTTTAACCACCTTCAGATAAATATTTCAGTGCTGTTGGTTAGGTTCACAATGTTGTGCTACCATCACCATCATCCATTCCCAAAACACTTCCATTATTCCAAATAGGAACTGTACATTTTAAGGCTTAATTCCCCATTCCCTGACTCTATAAGTATGCTTATTATATTTCATATCAGTGAGATTAAGCAATATTTGTCTGGCTTG
>PVKH010038130.1:0-11377 GCA_004027955.1 Chaetophractus vellerosus | reverse complement strand
TTGGGTTCTGCCCTGGGTCTCTTGGACTTGAATCCCTGTGCCTGGATATGCATGGAATTCTAATGCACTGTTGTGAGTGGCTCTATAGTCTCTTCCTGCAGTGGAAGGGACCTGGGCTGCTACCTCTGAGTGATTCTTAAGTTGCTCAGGGCCCAGTGAGGGGGAGGGGAATAGGAATGGACTGGTAGATCTGGTCTTTACCGTGGTTCAGAGTTCTATCTAAGCAAGTGGGATTTGTTCTTCCCCCCCCCCCCCCACTAAATCTCTGGGGAGGTTTTTCAGGGGCTGTCTTACATTGCCATGTCGATGACATCACTTCCCAGGTATTTTTTTAAATAGGCTTTATTTGCTAGAGCAGATCTAGGTTTAGAAAAATTGTGCAGAAAGTAAAGAGCGCTCCCATATGCTCTCTCTCCCTCTGCCCATCTCCAAGCATTTTTTTTTTTTAATGCATCCTTACCTTTTGGCAACCAGAAGTCCCGTGCCCATTTTGACTACTTTTTTTCCCTGCTGGGGGATTTGGAGCCAATTTCTCTCCACAGACTCTTGTTTTCTTTAATGGAGAATAATGTTAGAAACCAAAATATGGGCACTAAGGCTGCATGTCAAATTATGTGTATGGTGGTAGGCTGGCTACATAAGGCCACAGCTGGACCTCTTTTAAACAAACTGACAAGAAATTACTTTCTTAAGGTCTTGAGTTCATAATGGTTTATTTTCTCTACATCATGTCTTCCTAACAATAGAAATAATAGCCAACACTTATGTGGCCCCTAGTGTAGTGAGGCAGGGTTTTGGTCATTATATATACTTACTCATTTCATCATTCATAAGAACCCCATTAAGTATAGGGTGTGTGTGTGTGTGTGTGTGTGTGTGTATTTAGAGAGAGAGGAGAAAATTGGGCACAGAAAGGTTAAGTAACTTTCTCAAGGTTAAACAGCAATAAATAGCAGAGATGTGATTCAAACTCATGCATTTGTCCAATTTTACTTGAAAAGTATGGATGAATAATTATACGGACTGCTATAGGAAAGAATTTCCAAATTCCCTCGTTCGTTTTAAACAAATATTTGGAAAGAAGGAAAACTGTGAATCAGCCCAAGTAAGTTCTAACAGTCCTCTTTCCTGGATCAAATAATTTTTTACTATCCGGTATGTGACCTAGTGGGTATTGAATTTAATTGTCATTCTTGTTTGCTAAACAATAGCCCACACTTCTAAGGAACTATAGTCTGGATTTTACCACCAGCAGTTGCCAGGGGAAGTAAAGACCCCTTTGTTATTGCAGGTCACTCAGACCTTGTGAGAAATCCACAGAGGTTTGCTTTGTTTTTAAAAAGGTTTCTTCAGATAGAACTAATTCATTGCCCCACTGAGACTTAAGGTGAGAAACAAAACAAAGTGAGATACCCTTTCTATTTCTTTAACGTTCTTCATTCTCTTTGTAGAAAAGATAATTTATATGAGAGGACTTCATCAACTGAGTACTATATATTATCATCATTGATTTCTAAACTCTAATCTCTACTACATTCACTGGGAGCTCATAGCCAACAGTCTTATATACTTTACAAAAAATGTATTTGTATACTTCTTTGCTCATAAGACTAATTTTTAAATTACATTACATTGTGTAATACTCTCCTGTTTTTCTCATATATCTAGTGAGGACATTTAAACCATTAGTTGAAAACTGAATTATAGAGAGTGGAAAAGTCAAACAGATCGTAAGTGGCCACCAGATTGGCCATCTGAGCCCCACTCAGCCAGGCCTGGTGGAGGAAGACTCTCAGGCAGGATCTGTGACTAAGCAGAAAGGGAACAAATACGTAAAGAACTGGAGGATTCCTAAGTTGATTTAGTGTACCTGGAGGCTCAGGTATCTCATGAAAATGAGGTTCTGATGTAGGTACTAGGAACTGCACAGGATAAATAGTCTAGAGATGGAAAGTTAAGAGAGATCAAATCAGGCGCATGGACCCAGCCATTGCCTGGGGCTGTTGGTTACCCTTTCCTGGGTGTTACATTCAGATGAACTAGTTCTATCTGTGGACAGCAGATTCACACAAAATTGAATTTTTCCTGTTGTATTGTATGTGTGTGCTGAAGTAAATGTCGATTTCAGTTAAAGAATTACGTATGTGTGTGTATGTAAGTCCATACACACACATATGTATATAATAGCAACGAAAATAACTGGTTTTGTACAAAATGCTTCCTCAAAATTTGATTATATTAAATAGCACATATGCAAATCTATATATTTAATTTGAGAATATTGCACTTGTAAAGTGAGATTCTAATTTATGTAACATTCATATTCTGTTAAATGTGAATTATGTTTTTAAGAGAAATACTTCCTAATCAAGTTAATAAGCAAGTTTGAATTTTAATGAAAAATTATAAATTTTAAGCAGAGGAAAGGCATTGGTCATGAAAGCATATGATGCTCTTTTTTTCCTTTGTCTTTTACCTTTGTAATAAGGTGTTTTCTGAAGTTGCTTTCTGCTGTATAAAATAGTAACATTCATGTTCTAGCAATAATTGTCAAGGTTTGAGTTATTATAAACTTTGAATATCAATTCCTCCCCTTCTGTGACAGTTCTACCACTAGGGAAGTCAGGCTTGCAAAGTCTAATTACAGCAGCGTTTTGATATCCCTAGCTTAATATTGGCAGGAATTTAAGCCATGGTAAAATTCATTGGTGACACCATTGTAACTAAAAAGCACAGAATCTGTTTTCAAGCTTGTTCAGGATGGAATCAAGTATTGGATGATGTCAAATAGTGTTGCTGCAAGTTCAGAAGTGCCTTGGACGGTTCTGATATGAAATGCTAATTATTTGCAATAGAATGTAAATAAGATGGCACTAAGTCTTATTTGCAGTGACTAATGAAAGCTGTTGTACTGTAATCAGTGAGATACAGAGCAACAGGGCAATTAATTAGGAAAACCATAGTTGACAAGCAGTTAATGCATGCCAGTCTGGACCTTTCCTCTTGTTTCTGTTTATTTCTTTGATTTCTTCTCATTGATATTAATAAATTCCATATGGAAAATGTATAACAAGGATAAGAAGAAACTAGCAAGCTCAATTTTGGCAAGTTATACCAAATATCTACAGACTGTAAGTCTTCCTTATTTTTCTTTGCCTATGAAAAACAGCTGTCATATTAGGCTGATTGAAAATATAGTGACTTACTAGTCAGCAAATAGCTAGTCTGAGAATTTTTCATGATATGTCTGTCCCTTTTATTATTTCATGGATTTCCTTATCCCAAAACTGAAGACCCATAGTGATAATCAATCATAGTCTTTTTTTTTTTTTAACTTTTATTGAGACACTGATGGAGATGGGTAGAAATACTGTTATTTTCTGGCCAACAGGGACTTATAACAAAGACTCTTTGGGCAGTGCATACTAATTCAACAAAAAGAAACTCTTTGTAAGAGGCTTGAATATTTCAAGTGAACCATGGACTTGTAGTAAAAGACTACAGTTAGAGGCACATATACCATACATAGTATAGTTAAATTAAGATTCTAATTTCATTAGCCAGGGATATACCATCTTATGGAAAGTTCGATGGCTGAATGGCAGGAGGGAATGCTGCACATTCCAGAACCCCATTGCCTGCAGAAACACTAATGGCAGCCTTTATTCAGCCAGGATATTGTTCCAGAAAGGGGGGTGATACCAATTCTAAGAAGCTCGGTTATTGCTGCACCACTGTCATTTTATACTTGGAGTTTGAAATCTGGGATATTATTCTGGACATACCTATACGAGCAAGCTAAACACTTTCAATCAAGGGAATATTTTTAAACATTGGGCTTTCCTGTTCCTGGAACAAATCTCAATGTCACCAGAACCACATCTTTATCCCGAGTGGGGAAAAGCAGAGTTCGTAATGCCCATTAGTCCCTGAATATTATTCTGGAATGCACCACTCTCTGTAGATCTCTAAATCTTGCATTGCTTTCTCTTCACTGCAAATATGAAATCCATTTTTTGGAAGGGGTATGTATGCTCTGGCATACTGTGAAGATCAGGGTTCAGCTACAGAGACCAAATCCAGTTTAAGCAGGAAAGTCTTCTAATGGGATATTAAATGGATTACAGAATCGTTGGAAGGGCTCAAGAAACAATCTAGATTGAATTTTGGTGAACAACATTCAAAGCTAATACAAACTACCAACGTTGTTGCTCCCTCCTATTCGATATAGAAGCTTCGTGCTTAATTGGGAAGCCACTGCTTCAGCTGCTGGCTCCAGAACCTCACTCACTGCTACTCCCTCACAGGAAGTCCCCATGTGCAGGAAGCTCCCACTGTTGCTGCCATCTATAGAACCACACAGTGCCTTTTACACTCCAAATCAGCATAACAGATACCTGACTTTTTGCCTTAGAGCATTCACAGAGCTAGTGACCAGATACTGGGAACTCTACTGATGCTATGGGGGGGAGGGGGGGGGACAAATGCCTCTAGAGCCACACCTGTGAACAAACCCAGCAAAAGCATGGCTTCCACCTCACTTTCAACTTCCAAACCTTGAGCTATTTGGAGATTGGCCAAATCTAAGTCATACACAAACTGCAAAAAGGTTTTAATTGTTTTTTAACTTTCCAGCCACTGCAGTGGGTACTGTAGAATCTAGAGTGTGGTTAGAATGGACACTGAATGCCAATCCCAATGACTAGTATACAAACATTTTTCACGGGAAATAGTCATATCTTATTAATTCCTCTATACCCTAAAGAAGGGGAAAATCAATAACGTTTGTGCCATAAGCACCTTAGACCTCTTTTGGATGATTCCTAGGACTTTCTGTAAGTTAGATCATTATTACCTTCTGTAAGGTCACATACTAATTCTTGTATAATGGTAGACTTGAGGCCTTGAATTCCAAAGTACTTTGTCACACAGAACCTGCAGCAGTGAAAACTAAACTCCTATGGACAATGTCTTGACAACAATTTTATATCAAATATAAAAGCTGTCTTCATACAGTTGTATCTTTACTCAGCAACTTTTGCCTTGCCCTTGCTGTCAAGTTTAGCCTAACTTGTGAATGGGTGCAAACAGCCAGTAACATTCTGGCTATAATTTTGATGGTACTGAGAGAATGTTTTCAGAAATTCCAATATATACCTTATTGGTTTTAATTTGGTTCCATATGCAGGCAAGCACCCTGATGGGACTGGAATTTTTCCCTCTTCCATCCACCATGGTGCCTGGTTTAATGCCAAGAAGGATATATTCAAATCTACCCGAGTTTTGTTTGTTTTGTTGATTGCATTGCCTTCCCTAAATTATTTTGTCAGATGTACCTAAAGTGAAAAGGTTCTATGGCAATGGTGAGGGGCCAAGGGGGTAGAATTAGTAACAATCAAGAAATAATGATGCTATTACACCCACTTTTTCTTGGGATTTTTATTTTGTAGGACATAGAGAAAGCCATCCCATCAATTCACTTAGTTCTAATACAGATGTAGAAATGTTGGCAAATAACTTTAAAAGAAACATGAGCTAACAGCTTTGAGTACTGAAGTATGGTTCTTCCTCTTATATCACTTGAGGAGCCATGGTTGTATAAAAATCACAGTGCAATAAATGCAATGAAAATCATCTTTATTTATCAAAATAACATTTATTACCAAGACATGAAAAATGAATCTGACAAAGTAAGTTAAACATTCTTATCAATCTTTCGAAAGTTTCATGGATTTGCTAGGTAAAAAGACCTTACTAGCAAATTCCGTTTGAGCTATTCTAATTGAATTCTCAAATAAACTGGTTATAATTGTTAACAGTCCCTTGTGGGAAGATGGGTGATTTCTTTTTAAAAGAAAAAAAAGAGATGTGCTACACTGTATATTTAAAATAGAAATCAAAATTCCTGGTTTATACAATGTTTAGAGAGTTATTTGTGGAAGTTTTTAGCATAAAAATTTAGCCCTGTATCCATTTAATAAAATGTATGTTTTGGATTCTTTTAGTGAAATAAAAATATTAGAAAAATAAAACAATAGTCATAGGAATTAGGGTTAAGTTCTTCAATGCTTCTATAATTAAGCAGCTCTATAACCCACTATAAATAAATGCTATTTAACCTTCACATGGGGATTATTACATATGCTGAATAGTCAGTGAATATTCGCAAAGGAAAATGAGTTATTGGGGCAGATAAATAAATGGGCATATAATGTTTGCTTATTGGCTTCAATAACTACCAATAACTATGTCTTGTTAAGCTTCTACTAAGAACTTGTAATCTTTTTTTTTTTCCGTGTTTGCCTAAAGTCTACCTCATACATTCAGTTTTATAGATAACACAAAATTATACAGAAGAGGGCACTTTTGCAATAGTGTTGTATTTTATGGCATTTTATTCGCTCAACAAGCATTTCTGAGCACCTTCCACACACATAATACATGACAGATGCTCTGGTTTCAAAAGTGAACACAGTGGTTTTTTGTTTGTTTTTTTTAATTTTTAAAATTTAATTTTTAATTTTTGACCAAGCAATGTATTTACATGGTTCAAAATTTAGATTTTCAAAGGAAAATTCAATGAAAAATCTCTCTCTTCTCCTTGTCCTCCAGCCATCCAGTTTCCCTTTCCCGGAAAAACTGCAAATTGGTTACGATTAACTTCATGTGTGCTAAGAGAAAACTCAAATAGTATCAGGTTTTTTTCTTTGTTTGGTTTTGTTTTTTTTCCCACTCAGAAAAAGTCAAAGATTAGCAGTCTGGTGCTCGTCTTCATTTCCACAGTGTCATAAAGGGCTCAGGTTCCTTCTGTCTATATGTTCTACCTTCTTTAACCTCTAACTTCTACTCTCAAGGCTACCTCTTGGTCTAATTTGGATACTGGAACTCCATCTATCATATCTGTATTCCAGGGAGCAGAAAAAAGGAAGTCAGTAAGAGTAAAAAGGCATGGCTTTTGAAAGAGTTATTGCCAACACCAAGAAGAGGAGATACATGGAGACAGAAGTTCAGATCACAGGGGAATCCACTTGAAAGGAATGCCTTTAGTGGATAGGCCAGGAGCAGCTAATGGAATGTCACCAGGGACTATAGTAGGCAAAGGTAGGCTTCACTTACTTTACCTTTTTGGCTACGGCCAACCTTTTTGCATAACTTATGTGAATTATAAGAGTATTGTATTTATAGATGGCTTCCTTGAGTAAAAATGTGGCTCTTCATTATACATGTAATTCAACTCAAATTACAACACATGTACATGTCTCCTACTTCACTTATATACTGTTTTTCAAGCAAGACGTTTTATTTTATGACTTAATTTTAAGGAGGAAACTGTTCTGGAAGGAAAGCATTATACATTATATGGAGAAAAAGAGCAATCTGCTGTTTTTTGTGTTAAAGAAAACCTTGAACAATTTCTAGAAAGATGCATTTCCTTATCAGAGGCATGCCATGAGCTAAAGTCTCAAGGAAAGAATTGAACTATCAGTGGTCATTATACTTATTTCAGAGTTGAATTCTGAATATATTTTCTTTAAATTAACTAAAGAATAGGAAAAAAAAACTCTTATTTTTTGAGGCAGTACTGTCATTAAAATATATGAATGTGCAGTATCTATTACTTCTCCCAGAAGCCTTAATAAAATATACAGAAAGCCTTTCTCTAATCTTTATGGTGATTGAAACCAGCTCAAAGTGTTACCGTGTTGGAATGCAGACTACCAAAAAGATTTAACAAATAACAATTTAAAAAATAAATTAAAAAGACTATTACTTTTTTCTGCCTTTCTCACTATTTCACTATCAAAAATTTCTTGATTATTCATACTGTATAGTACATGCATAAATATGTGTTTATTTTTAAGAGGCATTATTAAGAGGCAGTACAATTAGACCATGGAAACTTATTTATCATGATCTTCTTCCTACCTACTATCATCTTAGCAGGCACATCACATTAAGCTAATTCATTAAACACTTCACATTCAATAGCTAAGACTAGGATTAGGTAGTGTGTTTTATTTAGGCCAGTAGCATTTTGGTGTCTATAATTTATAATGATTTGCCTTGAATAAAACATTATCACCATTTATTTGTGAAATTCTGAATGGAATGTCAAGTGCTAAACAGCCTTGATTTTCTTTTTTAACTGTTCAAATAGACTTCAGACAAGAGGAATTACCTTAGGAATTACAAGGACTTTTTGTAGAACCGTATCTAAAGGTTTAAGAGCTTATTAGTGTAGCTTATGTTCTGTGATAGTCTTATTAAAGAAGGAAAGTTAAATATGATTCTTTTCTCACCACAGACAGCATGGTGTCAGGGAAGCAACCATC
Organism: Chaetophractus vellerosus; assembly: GCA_004027955.1. NCBI lineage: Eukaryota > Metazoa > Chordata > Mammalia > Cingulata > Chlamyphoridae > Chaetophractus > Chaetophractus vellerosus. The sequence continues at coordinate 3,044 of PVKH010038130.1, read as the reverse complement.
GGCCCAGCTTTGGGCCGCTGAGCCTGTTCCCTCACCTGAAAACCTGGGATAACAATTCCAACCATCAAGGGTTGTTGAGAGTCTGAAAATGAATTAATACGTGAAAATGCCTGGCTAGTGCCTGTATACACCTAGACAGTAATCATTGATTTTACTTTCTTTTGAAAATGTGAAAATTGCATGTTGTGTGTAGAATTTTACAGGCATTAACATTAATATGTGTTCTCTGTAAAAATGGTCTCTTTATGAATAAAAAGTTCAATATAATTAGTGATATATAAGATATCCTCTTTAATATTTGTCATCTTTTTTTTATATACATCTGGAACCACAAGACTAGCCCTTTGAAATATTATATTCCTGTGCCTATAAATCTTTTGGCTACCACCAAATCATTGGTGGCAAAGTTGAGGTGAATTTATGCTTATGTGGGAAAGTCAACTGCTGTTTTTCTTGCATAGAAAACATCATTTTTATAGTTTTGTAAATGCAATATTTTTATCAGTATAGTATTTGTTTATTACCTTAGGGCACATGACCAGAAAGTAAGATTTCTCCCACAGAGTCTGAATGAGTGCTGACGCTGTACTCACTTGGCCTTGGTGGATGAGGAAAGGGTAGGCTGTCAGGTGGCAGAGATTAATGCAAGACTTGGAACTGGACAGAATGGTAAAGACCTTAGGTCCCTGCCACCATGGATCAGTGGATGCACCTGAAGAGAACTGGTTGACATATAACTACCCCTCTTTGTGCCGACTGTTATGTAGGTCCCTGAAGTAACCAAGTTAATCTGATCCAGTTGTGGTATGGAAATGTTGAGGTCAAATGAATCAGAAGTATTGTCAGTTGAAGAGGAGTCAGGACTAAGGAAAGGAACCCCAGAAATGAATTCTTCAGTTTCTCTATGGCAATAAATAACCATTGTCAAATGGAGAAAAATTGGGTATGTTGGGGGAGTTAAAGTCAAAGGACTAGCTGATGGATCAGATGAAGGAAAGGAGGTATCAAGGTAGACTTCCTAGGTTATCAATAGGAACAATTGTTGGGATGACATTGAAGTGGACAATGGTGGCCCCTTTTACTGAGTGAGGAGTATGTTGAGGGTGGGGGTGAATGTGCTGTTGTGGAAGTGTTTAGTGTGAGATGTCTATTAGGCATTCAAGAAAAAATATTCTGGAGATGTCTGGGCTAGAGATATAGAGTTGGGAGTAATTAGCATATAGTTGGTTTTACACCCAGAAGGCTGGATGAGGACACTTAGGAAGTGAGTATCAAAAATAGCAGAGCAGAAAGCCAAGGTCAGCTTGACACCTGCCAAGGTCTAGTTCTGATTTGGTTGATAAGGTTCAGAGGCAGTAATTATGTTTGAGAAGAAGGGAGGGTAACAGCATATGGGAGTCCCTGAAGAGAAGAAAGAGTTCAGGAAAGAAATTTGTTTGATTTCATTACTGTTTTAAATAATTTATAATGAATATTTGCATAAAAGTTCTCATCATATTTTGGATTATGTTCTTAAACTAATTTCTGGAAGTAAAGTTATAAGGCTAAATGTTATAAATATTTTAAAGATTCTTAATATATATCGCCAAAGTTCACCTGTCACTTTCAATCATAATTTTTATTAGACAAAAAATATGGACAATGACTTTTGATAGAGAAGTAAGGCCGTTACTTGTCCTCCATTACTCTTTGATAAAGAGTATAACATCAATAGAGCAGGTTTTAATCCAGACTCAGCCACTTATTTGTAGTGTGTGACCTCTATCGAGTAACTTAACTACCTTAGGTTCAGTTTCATATTTGTAAAATGGAGATGATCATTATACTGTCTAGTTCAGACAGTTATTATGAGCACTAGAAGCTGTAAAGCATATGAAAGCTGTAGCATTGTGCCTACCACAGAACTTGTCTCCCTGAGATAGCTGCTCTATTGTTGTCCACAGCATCTTCATCAGCTTCTCTTTGGAAGTAGAGTTTCTTCCATAGTCAAGCCCAGCATTATTTCTGAGCACAGTGAAGGAAAGTTTAAATCATGCATATTTTTACATTTTAATGTAAAAATTGTCAAAAGATTTAATATTTTCATAACCAACTGCTTGTGATATAGAGCTGAGATTGTCTGTTAAATAGCATGTTTGTACATTAAGATTTTAATTTTAATTAACAGTAATGCAGCTGGTCCACCTTAAAAAGTTGTTGTTTTAAACGTCCTCTCCTCCTTTTGCAAAGGGTAGTCTTTAGAAGAGCTCAGTGGTATTATTACCTTCTTGTACACATTTTTAAAATTTTAAGTGCAACCAAGCACTGTGCACTTTCTCTTACATAATCTCATTTACTTATCAGAGTAAACGTGTCAGATGAAGATTATCATCCTCATTTTAGAGAAAGAAAAAATGAGTCTCAGAGAGTTTACATGCCCTGTCCAAAGTTACACCTGATCTATATCACCAGGTCACTATTAATTCTATTAAACTTTTCTAAAGTGCTGCAATTAGGACCAGAAGTGGGAATTTCCTCTCTTTTAACAGGGAATCTGATTTCATGTTACTCTAAGAAGAACATTCTAACAGTCATAACTGTACAGTATAGTCTGACCTCCCTTAAGACACAGTGACCTCCTTACTAGTTATGATATTCAAGCCTTGGCAGGATTGTTGCTTGGCAGGGATGTTATGGAAGAAATTAAGGTTCACATGAAAGTCTGGGTCGTAGGTCTTTCATGGTGTTTACAAATCTCAAAATTATATCGTCTAGTCATTCTGAACATTATCTCTTTCTTCATCCCTCCTCTCATCAGATGCCATATCCTAGAGGATGACAGGTATCTCCTCTCAGTTCTGTTTCCCTAGAGAACCCTGACTAATACGTACATTAAACAAATATTTGATTGCCAATCATGTGCTAAGAACTTTGCTAAGCAGATAATTTGTGAAATCTTCATAAGGTGAATTTTGAAAAATTCTCTGAGAGCAGACAATAATGTGCTCTCGTTAACATCTAGATAATGGATGGTTATACAATCAATGGTAGCAAATGTTGAATGA
>PVKH010038129.1:0-11367 GCA_004027955.1 Chaetophractus vellerosus | reverse complement strand
CGAATGGAACGAGCCACCGCCGTGGAGGGCCGACTCGGCGCGTCGCCGCGGGGACGGGTAGAGACAAGAAGCAGACATAGAAAAACACAGAAGAATGGACACACAGCAAGAGCAAGCAGAAAGGGGGGGGGATACGTAATAAATAATAAATAAATCTTTTAAAAAAAAATAGTGTTAGAAGAGGAGCTCATGGAGAAAGAAAAAATGTTATCCAGAGCTCTCAACCATCATAGCAGACTAAAAATGCTGTAGCTCAAATTTTACCCATTACTCTCCTTTTGGCAAAGGAAAATATTATCTCAATTTTTACGTCAGGCCATCATAATTCTCATTTAATCCTAGAGTTCTTAAATTAGTTTTTATTCCCATCTTAGCCTCATCAGCTTCTCTAGACTGATAAGATATACTTATCTTGGCATAATTAACATATATTATTTTCTCTGCTTTTTTTTAAAGTGCTTAACTCAGGAATTTAATTTTAAAATACTTACGTAGATATGATTATTTAAGTTTACACATAAAACTACCTTGATTGTTCTTATGAACAAACTTAAACTAGGATGTAATGTGAAATTTCCATTGAGTAGATGGTTTTAATTCTCTCTGTCATCATATTTTCACGGAAAAAGGTCATGAATGACAAGCCAAAGACATTTGCCAATTATGACAATGTATTTTTTCTTTCATAGATAAACTAGTAAAGGACTTGCTCACTTGTAATATTTATTTTTTGAAGCCTGATCATTTTTTTTCTGATAAAGTCCACACAGGAAGAACACAGATATATATGATTGGAAGTGTGTGTGTGGTATCAAGGAGAAAAAAAGAAAGGACAGTACAGACATAATCATCTTCCAAATGCAGTTTTATCCAAGTACACTAAATTTTTCCCTATCCTGAATTTGAAAAATAGACTTAATCTTGGTTTGAATTAGGACAATTCTTGGGTTGGGGGTAGGGATAATAAATAAAGATGTCCAATAATCTTTCATTATGAGAATCAAGCATCTTATCATAAGAAATTAGAGCCAAGTTATAATCTATAAAGAAAATACTCTAATTTAACTTTGGCTCCTGGCTATCTTCACTATAGAGAGCCAATATTTCCTTCCAAAGGATGTATAAGATACATCAGGCCTAATGTCTTATAACATGACCACATGCTATATGTACAGTTTAACATCCACAAAAAAAGGTTGCACCAGGGTGCCTGAACTGGATGAAAGAAAAAGGATTTGTTTACAAATGTTTCACTGACTGCTTATTCAGGGCCTTCTATGGGCAATATTTTAATTTAATATCAACAACCAACGTCTATTTCTCTGCTTATGACATTTAGAAACTCAATATGGTGAACACATTCTGACATAATCAGTCTTCCAGGGCCTAGTTCACATGAACCCAACTCACCACATAATAATCTTCAGTATCCTTTTCTGTGCTCCATCCACTCTGGACTTCTTGCTGCAAACATAGCCCCACCTCAAAGTCTTTACACTAAATCCTCTCTATGTCTAAAATGCTCTGTCTTCAGATCTATGTTAAATCCAGTCTCAGTTGAAATGTCCATGTTTCAGAGAAGCCATCCCTGACTATGCTATCTGGAGTAACGTCTCCCTGTCCCTCTCTGTTCTTTTAACTTACTTTCCTTCATACCATTTAATACTCCCTGAAATGGTATTATTTATTTGATTGTCTACCCAGTAGCCCCCTCTTTCCCCACAAGTATGTAAGCCCCTTGAGGTCAGTCTTGGTATTTTCCATTGCTGCTCTCAAAATCGAGAATAGCAAAGATTTGATGCACAATATATTTACAGGTAGAAGGAGGAAATATGGCAGTAGCAGTGCCGTATTTGAATTTTCCTGACTTGATCCATAAAAGTCATACAGAAACTAAGATAGCAAAACTCAAACCTGATACAACATCAAACATGACATTTATAGCACAAATAGGTTAAAAGATGATACTCCTAAAATTTCAAAATATGAGCAGCCATATGGTTACCACAAGACCTGTGTTGTACCAGCAACTGCTGGAAAAAGCAGAGAGGCAAAGTCCTGAAAGCCAGAGAATACAGAAAATGCCAGCAGGTACTCACTTCTATAGGAGGAATGCTTACTGAATGGAGTGTTTGATGGGCCAAAAAAAGAATAGCATCCAAAAGTAGGAGGAGCCTTTATAGGCTCTTATTTAAGGGTTCCAAGAGACCTCAACAAAGCCAGATCATTCTGAGCCATATGAATACTAGAAAATAATCAAAATGCTATAGAGAACAAAGTCCCTCTGAGGAGAAATTGCTGATAATAAATTTAAAATTGAGCCAGAATAGTCTACTATAGACAAGAGGAAGAGGCAGTCTAGATGAAAGTGGAAGAGGGGAATGATAACAATAAAACACCAAAAGGTGAGTCTAAGACCAAGATGGCAGTGTAAGATGCTACAGGGTTGCATTCCCCACAGATTCTTTAAACAATTAGCAAAAACTTGCAGACCCATCTTTCTCAAAACTCTGGAAAGCTGTTAAAAAGTTGCCGGAGCTGGGCAAGTGTCTAAACAAGAAAATACAGCTTTAAAAGCAATTACAGAAGCTCACGGTTCCCTTGCTGACTCTTCTACCTTCCTCTCTGGTACAGTAGCAGCCTGAAAAATTGAACCAGGAAACTTCTGTCTGCCTCACTATCTCAGTACTTGCTCTGTAGGCAGAAGCACCTTGAGGAGAGCTAACTAGTTTAAGAAAAAATTAACTCAAAAAAACCTGGGGAAAGGATTATTTGCTTTAAGTAATACAACAGAGTACCCTGTGGTAAGAGAGTCTATTTCATAGGAAGTAGAAAAGTTATGTGAATTCCTGAAAGCAGGTGAATTTCTAAGGTCACAAGCAAGCATAAGCCCAAGACAGGACAGGCTAGAAAAGACAGAGAGGACCCTGTGTTTCTCACTAGCCTCTGGCTGATCTTCTTGATAGGAAGGCTAAACTATAAAGGAGGGAACCAGCCAAAGCAGAGCCAACTTGTAAAGACTGTGAATAGTGTGTTTTTACTTTGGTTTGTTTATTTTTATTAGCTCCTGCCACTCAAGGAAATTTTTGTCATATCACTCACTGGATACAAACTTAAGGAACAAACAGCTGAAGTAATAAAGTCCTGGGTTAACAGATGAAATATGAAAATGTATAATATGTAACAAAATGTTACAAGACAAAAAGAAATTGGATATGATGGCCTATCTAAAGGAACAAGGTAAAATTCCAGAAGCATCAACAAAGAAGACCAGACTCTGGACATACTGGCAAAGGCTTTAAAATAATGATCCTTGATGTGATCTAGGAGATAAAGGAGAACACAATAAACAACTAAAGTATATCAGGAAAACATTGAATGATTAATGTGAGAATGTGAGATGGAAATTTTAAAAAGGAACTAAACAAATAGTGGACTTAAAGACCACAATAAATGAAATGAAAATTTCCATATAGATTTTCAACAGCAAACTGGAGCTGGCAGAAAAAAGATTTAGTTAAACAGTGAAATCAAAGATAAGAAAATTGAAATGATTCAGGCTGAGTTGCAGAAAGAAAAAGGAATGAAAATGTAAACAGGGACTACAAGACCTGTGGGACACCATGAATTGTACCAATGTATTATGTGAGTCCCAGAAAGAGAAAAAGAGAGAAAGGGGCAGATGTGATATTCAAATATATATAACGACAGAAACTTCCCAAATTTAATGAAAGAAATGAATATGCACATTCAAGAAGCCCAGTGAAACCAAACCAGAAAAACTCAAAGAGAACCAGACCCAGATACAGAGTAGTCAAACTGTCAAATTCCAAGGACAAAGAGAAAGTTCTAAAAGCTGCAAGAGAAAAACAATGTGTATATACAAGGGAGTCCCAATAAGATTAAATGTTAATTTCTTTTCAGAAGCTCTGGAGGCAGTAAGGCAGTAGGACAGAATTTTAAAGTGCTGAAAGAAAACAATTACCAATCAGGTATCTTATATCTGGCAAAACTATCTTTCAAAAAATATGGAAGATATAAGACATTCCCAGTCAAACATAAGTTGTGGGAGATGGTCACAACTAGATCTGAATGATCAATATAAGCAATGCTAGAAAACAACAACAACAACAAAAATATATATAAGCACTTTTAGAGAGGGTTCCTTAGACAGAAAAGGAAAGACTCTAGATAGTGGATTAAAGCAGCATAAAGTAATAAGGACATCTAGTAAAGGTAACCATATGGGTAATTATAAATTCCAGTATTATTTTCTTGTATATTTTGGTAAGTACCACCACTTTTTATTTACCACTGGTTCTAAAAGGTAAAGACATAAAAAGTAAGGATAAATATATGGTATTGGATAAACAATGTATAAAGATATAATTTGTATCAAGAATAACAAAAAGGTGGGGGAACAGAGGGGTATATGAATAGTTTATGCATATTGTATTGAAGTTAAGTTGGTATCAAACTGAATATGATTGTTATAGATTTAGGAAGTGGAATTTAAGCTCCATCATCAACTATACAGAAAATATCTGAAAAACATATACAGAAAAAATGATAAGAGATTTAAAATGGTACAAGGCAAGCAAAAAATATCAAATAAATTTGAAAGATGGCAAGAAGAGAAGATTGAATGACACAAAAGACTTACAAAAAACAAAAAGCAGAATGGTAGAAGATAGTACTGAATTACCAGTATTTACTTTAAATGTAAATAGATTATCCCCTCTGATAGGCAGAAAAATGCAGAATGGATAAATAGCATGGCCCAATTATATGCTATTTACAAGAGACTTAACTTAAATTCAAAAATACAAGTATGTTGAATGTGAAATGATGGATAGAAATTTGCCATGAATATAGTAACCAAAAGAGAGCTGGAGAAGCTATACTATTATTATATAACCAACATTTAAGACAATAACTGCTATAAGGAACAAAAAAGATCACTGTAAACTGATAAAGAGATCAATTCAATAAGAATACAATAACAGTTTTATAAATGTATATACATCTAATAACAGAGCCCCAAATATATGAAGTATTGATAGATTTGCAGGAAAAAATGGACATTTCTCCTTGAATAGTAGGAGAACTCACCTTCAATAATGGGTAGAACATCTAGACAGAAGATCAATAAAGCCAAAGATGACTTGAAAAATGCTATAAACCAAAGATACCTGATAGACAGCTATAGAATATTTCACCCAACAGCAACAGAATACACATTCTTCTCTTGTGCATGAGGGTCATTCTCCAGTAAAGACCATATGATAGGTCACCAAACAAGTCTCAATACATTTAAAAATATTGAAATCATACAATGTATATTCTCTGACCATTTTGGAATGAAGCTAGAAGTCAATAGCAGAAAGAGAACAAGAAAATACACAAATATATGAAAATTAAACAGCACACTCTTAAACAATCAGTGGTACAAAGAAGAAAGCACAAAAGAAATTAGGAGGCAAATTAAAACAATACGCAACATACCAAAATTTTTGGGAAGCAGCAAAGGCAGTGCAGAGAGAAAAATTTATAGTGCTAAATGCTTACATTAAAAAAGAAGAAAGATCTCAAATCAGAGAACTAATTTCACAACAGGAGCATCTAGAAAAAGAAGAGCAAACTAAGCCTAAAGTGAACAAAAAGAAGGAAATAACAAAGATTAGAGTGTAGATAAGTGAAATAGAGAATTAAAGAACAATAGAGTGGAATTAATGAAACAAAAAGTTGGTTGTTTGTAAAGATCAATAAAGTTGACATTTTAGCTAACATGAAACAGAAAAAGAAAGGACCCAAATAACTAAAATCAGAAATGAAAGGGGGGGGGGACATTACTACCAAACCCAAACAAATAAAAGGAATTATGAGAGGATACTTTGAACAACTGTATGTCAACAAATTACATGACCTCAATGAAATGGGCAAATCTGTAGAAGCACACAAACTGATCACATTGATTCAAGAAGAAATAGAAGATCTCTACAGATTAATAACAAGTAAAGAGATTGAATCAGAAATAACAACAACAAAAAACTCCCAGGAAGGAAAACCCTGGGACAAGATGGCTTCACTGGAGAATTTTACTAAATATTCCAAAAAGAATTAACATCAATTCTGCTCAAACTCTTCAAGTAATCTGAAGAGGAGAAAAGAACAATTCCTAACTCATTCTATAAGGCCAAGAGCACTCTAATACCAAAGCCAGATAAAGATACCACAAGAAAAGAAAATTACAGACCAAAATCTCTAATAAATACAGATGCAAAAGTACTCAAAAGTACTCGGAAACTGAATATAACAGCATATTAAAAGAATTCTACACCATGATCAATTGTATATTATCCAAGTATGAAAGGATAGTTCAACATAAAATCAATTCATGTAATATACCCCACTAATAAAATGAAGGCAAAAATACATGATCATCACGATTGACACAGAAAGTTAATTAACAAAATCCAACATCTCTTCCTGATTAAAAAAACACTTATAAAGCTAGGAAAAAAAGGAAATTTACATAAAATATATATGATAAAGAACATATATGAATATATATGAAAAAACACAGCTAGCATCATATGCAATGGTGAAAGACTGAAAGCTTTCCTTCTAAGATCAGAACAAGAAGAACATGCCCACTGTCACCACTGTTATTCAACATTGTCCTGTGAGTTCTGGTTTCAACTCTCAGGCAAATAGAAGAAATAAAAGGCATCCAACTTAGAAAGGAAGACAGAAAAGAAACTTTCAGAAATAGAAACAAACTTTCACTATTTGAGGATAACAGGAATATATATATAACACTGAAATACCCATAATGAGCTACTAGAAATAAAAAATGAATTCAGAAATATAATGTGGTAGAAGGTCAAACACAAAAATCAGTAGTATTTCTATACAGTAGTAATGAACAATCTGAAGAGGAAATCAAGAACAAAATCCATTTACGATAGCAACAAAAAGAATAAAAAATAAAGGAATAAATTTAACCAAGGATGTAAAGAACTTATATACAGAAAAAAAAAACATTGCTGAAAAAATCCAAAGACATAAATAATTGAATTTACATTCTGTGGTCATATTTTGGAAAACTAAATATTAAGATGTCAATACTCAAAGCAATTAGAAGCTTGAATTCATTCTCAATCAAATTTCCTACAGCTTTCTTTAGCAAAATGGAAAAGCCAATCATCAAATCTATTCGAAGGATAATAGGCCCTGAATAGCTAACACCATCTTGAAAAAAAATAAAATAAAGTTGGAAATTCACACTTCCAATTTTAAAACTTATGACAAAACTGCAGTAATCAAAGCATCATGGTACTGGCACAAGGACAGACATATAGACAAATGGTATCATACTGAGAGTTCAAAATAAACTCTGACATTGATGGCCAATTGATTTTTTTTAGCTTAAAAATGGGAATTTATTGGCTTACAGTTTTGAGACTAGAAAAAGCCAAAATCAAGGCATTAGTAAGGTGATGCTTTCTTCCCAAATACTGTGGCATTCTGGGACTGACTGCTGGTGATCCTTGGTCTTTGGCTTTTCAATCACATGGCAATGCACATGGTGGCCTCTCCCAGCTTCTCTCTCCTTCTGACTTCTACTCTGTGTGTAAAGGACTCCAGTAATCCGGATAAATCCTGGCCTGATTCAGTGGGGCCACACCTTAACTAAAGTGTCATCTTGAAGTGACCTTATTTACAATGGGTCCACACTCACCAGAATATAGACCAAGACCCAGAACATGTCCAAACTGGAGTACTTAATTCAATCCACCACAATTAACTGGCAGGAACTGGAACTGGGTAAAGGATATGAGGACCTCCCTATACAATTATTATTATTTTTTTTTGCAATTTCTTGTGAAGCTATAATTATTTCAAAATAAAAAGTTAAAAAAATACTTTATGAAAGGCCTTTCTCAATTATATGTTCAAATTACTCTGTTAAAGAAGTGTTTGTGGGATCATCATCCATATTGATTTTCTCCTCACTTTACTCCTGCCATCACTTTCTGGTAGTTCTCCAATATCACTTTTTAGCAGCCTCGTGAAATTCCACATCTTTTGTGGAATCTGCAGTAGGTTTGATTGACTGGATTTTGTAAACAACTCTCAATATTTAAATATAAAAACAAAAATCCATAATGGTGTTAAGGAAACAATATAAAGGTGCTATTAGAAATCAGAATGTTTTGAGAACTTTCTGGAAGATAAAAAGAAAATGACCTTGGAATGACAGAAACCAAACAACGTTGAGGAACCCCCAGGTGAACACAAATTAAGGAAAGGCTTCTGGAGAATTAGAGTCCTTAACTTTAAACATAATAAGTTATACTGAAGGTAGAATGGGCGTTAGGCCAAAAAGGCTGGAAAATAATTCAAGCCTTTGCCTTTGTACTCACAATGCCTGTGGTTACAGTCTATAGCTACAGTTCTTACCTATGATACAGAAACTAGAAATCAGCGGTGCACATTGATAGAAGCAAAGCATTCAAAGATATCAATTTTCATAGATTATTCTTAAATATCACTTTGAAAAACTAAATTAATACAGACAGAATCATCATGACTGATAATAAAGGCTTGAAAGACAGAGTTTTCAATTACATTTTCCAGACAAACAAAGGATAATTGCCATTTCTTTAGTGAGGGAGAAGTGTCATGTCATATCTCAATTCCACTTTATAGCAATTAAAAGTTGATGTTGATGATTGCATTTATACTTAAATTATTATATAAACAAAATTTATGAATTTCTCATCCCATAGTATAGGTTCATTTATTTGAACTCTTTTGCCATATTCATAAACCCTAGATTAAATAAATCCTCCAGGTATTGTCATTGTACCTATGTTCTAATATATTTAAAGTCATCCAACATACATTGGCAAGCAGGTCCTGGGAACACATACAAACATGTGCATGTATTTTAGACCGAGTCATTTATCTTGCTTCATCTCAATTTCAAACACTTCATCTGAACTTTCCAATGCTCACTTTCTCTGGTTTCTCAACACTTTGTGACCCATATCTCTGTTCTCTTAGTCCCAGTTTCCTATTATCAACCACTCTCTACCCCAAAGGATTTATGCTGTGTTTTATACTATTCTAACTTAAATATAGAGGCCTAAAGGATTTGTGTTGCATGTTGTACCCAATTTTCTAACATAAATATAGAACCCTCTTTCAGGAAACAGATTTTTAGATCAGCTCTCCAATTTATGAACTCCAGCTGTGAGTAAAAGATAGTCCCAGTGCCCACCTCTGTCCTAGGAAAAAGTCCACTCCTTGCAGTCACCACAACACAGAAGGAGATTTGGGAGGAAATGCAATAGATGTCTTACATTTACAATTGTGGTATATAATGTGATAACATCCTAGCAGTATTGTTTCTAGAATATTTATGTGCATATACCACATCTTATGAATTTTAAAAAGAAATTTTCTTCCTTCAGAGTCAACTGTTGCAAGATACACTTGCCCTTTTAAATCTATCTGAATAAGTGAATTAATTCTATGAGATTCTCTCACTGATCTCAACCACCAGTGAACAGCTCTGATAGAAGTTATGATCTCTATTATGAAAACCAACAGATGGATGAAAGTCTGTCTATTAACCACTTTAATATTTTACACAGGCATTTGTATTTTAAGCTGATAGGACACTCCTCACCAATTGGTCAGTGACTATACTCTAATAGTGCTGATAATATGGCATTATATGTCCTAAATATGTAAACAAGATGATTTCTAGTGCTTTCCTTGAAAAATAGAATGGTTTATCAAAGAACAAAATATTTATTTAAAACAGAAGTGATCATATATTCCAGTACTCCAGTGAAATAGCACTTTAAATTTGTTGCCCAGAATTAGTTAATAATAGTGTCCCCTTTCACTATTGGAGGATAAATTATATCATCACTCTACTTAAAACCTATGGCTTTCCACAGATGAACAGTACTCATGTCATCCTCAAATGAAGTTAAACAATAGAGGAATATAACCACAATATGCAGTAACCTTCAGCAGCAACAGTAGTGTATGGACTACTAATACACTGGGTTTTACTTTTATCTACCTATATAGCAAGTAATAAATGATTTTTAAATCTATGCTTTGTGAAAAAAATGATTAGACATGACATAAAGTAATTGAATATGAACACCTGTTCTTAACCATAATACTCTCTCATATGCAATAATAAAAGAGTATGATACCAAATGGAAACTACATACTGTTTTTAAAAACTTAAATATTCTCTAACCATGGAAAAGAAACAATATTAAGGCAGCAAAATAAAAGATGACTTATAGTATCCCTTTTTACTTTACTTTAATGCAATGATATTATTCATTGTGGAATATAAGAGGAGAAAAATCACAGAAAAAATATAGTCTACTATATAGAGATAAAGCCATTAAATATTAGCATTATAGAACAATGCACAGTCATTAACAAGGTGGGATTTCCTTTTTAAAAAAAACTTTTTCAATTATTTTTTTTTATTTTTAAAGAAGCTTTAGATTACATAAATGTTATATAAAAAATATAAGGGATTCCATATGCCCCACTCCCTCCTCCTCCCACACTTTCCAACAACAACAACATCCCTCATTAGTGTGGTAAATGTGTTACAGTTGATGAACACATATTGAAGCATTGCTACTAACTAAGGATTACAGTTTACATTATAGTTGACACTTTGTCCTACACAATTTTGTAGGTTATGAAAAAGTATACAATGGAGGACACCAGCAAGATGACTGTGGAGTAAGGAGCTCCTAGAATCAGCTCCTGCTACAGGGCAGTTAGTAATCACCCAGAGCTATCTAAAGAATTTGATTGGGGGCTCCAGGAGACCAAAAATACATCCTGCAACATCCTTGAAAGAATGAAGGAGGAGACTGCCCATCTGCAGAGAAGATTTGCAAGTAGATCACTCCACACAATGAAGGCAGTACCCATCCTCCACCGGAGGCACAAGCTGTCTTGGGAGCTATTCTGTGACTACAATTGGAAGCTCCACTTCCCAAAAACGAGAGTAAGAGATGGGTGGGCACCAACTTCAGCTACTGATTAGTAAATTCAGCGGGCTAAAGTATAATCCTAAGAACAGCTTAAATTTGAACCTGTCCAAGTCAGAAAGAGGTCAGTAGCCGCCATCTTAACTCTGCGTCTGGCACGAGGGGAAGCGGGGCTGACTAAAAATGACAGTGCTGCTAGGGAATGGTTTCTTTCCATCTAGATCAGATTGCAGCTATAGCCTAAGCCTCAGGCCCACTTCAGGAAGGGCAGGGAGGAAGGTGGGGTGGAGGGGGAATGCACTAGTATCTCTGGGAA
>PVKH010038128.1:0-11371 GCA_004027955.1 Chaetophractus vellerosus | reverse complement strand
GGATCGAACCCAGGTCCCTCCATATGGGAGACAGATGCCCAACCATTTGAGCCACATCCACCCCCCTCTTTTAGTTGCTATTGTAAGTGGAATTTTTTCCTGACTTCCTCCTCAGGTTGTACATTACCATTGTATAGAAACACCACTGATTTTTGTGTATTGATCTTGTATCCTGACACTCTACTGAAATCGTTTATTAGCTGTAGCAGCTTTGTTGTAGATTTTTTTGGGACTTTCTAGATAGGATCATATCATCTGAGAATAGTGAAAGTTTTACTTCCTCCTTTTTGATATGAATACCTTTTATTTTCCTTGCCTGATTGCTGTAGCTAGAACCTCTAGCACTGTATTGAACAACAGTAGTGACAGTGGGCATACTTGTCTTGTCCCTGAGCTCAATGGGAAAGCTTTCAGTCTTTCACCATTGAGTACAATGTTAGCTGTGGGATTGTCATATATGGCTTTTATCATGTTGAGAAAGTTTCCTTCAATTCCTATCTTCTGTAGTATTTTTATCAAGAAAAGAGGCTGTATTTTGTCAAGTGCCTTTTCTGTGACAATTGATAAGCTCATGTGACTTTTCTTCTTTGATTTATTAATGTGGTGGATTATGCTGATTGACTTTCTTGTTTTGAACCACCCCTGCATGCCTGGTATAAAACCCACTTGATCATGATGAATAATTATTTTAATGTGTTGTTGGATTTGATTAGCAAGTATTTTATTGAGTTTTTTTACATACATATTCATTAGAGAAATGGGTCTATAATTTTCTTTTTTCATAATATCTTTATCTGGTTTTGATATTAGGGTGATATTGGCTTCATAGAATGAGTTTGGTAGCGTTCCTTCTTGCTCAGTTTTTTGGAAGAGCTTGAGTAAGATTGGTATTAAATCTTCTTTGGTTGCTTGGTAGAACTCACCTGTGAAATTGTCTGGTCCTGGGCTTTTCATTTTTGAGAGTTGTTTGATGACTGTTTCAAAAATAAAGAACGTGTCACAAATTTGCATGTCATCGTTGCCCAGGGGCCATGCTAATCTTCTTTGTACCATTCCAATTTTAGTATACATGCTGCTGAAGCAAGCACTCTTTTGTTTTGTTTTTGAGAACTACTTTCCATCATTCCATAGGGTTGTAATGCTTACAACTTCATTATTAAAATATACACTGCTGAAATCAAGCACTGTAAAATTTTCTTTCTTTTATTTCCTCAAATCCCCTACTGTCTTTTAGATCATGCATACTCCATGATAGACAAATACTTCCTACCACATGAAGAGGCCTTACCAGAGATAATGTCTTCTTCCTACCCAGCTAACTTTTCAAACACCAACTGTCGCTAAAGTCCAGCCACAATGTGATATGTTCTAGGATGACTTTCTCCATCCCAGACCCCATCCCACAGTAAAATTGTGACCTAGTTCTGAGGCAGGATTGAGGTCCACAGCCCGAACTCTGGAGCCTGACCTCTGGGTTCAAACCTTACCCCACCGCTTTCTAGCTATGGGACCTTATTATCTGATCTCTCAGGCCCCTGCTTCCTCACCTTTGAAGGAAGGTAGATAATAGTGTCTAGCAATTATGTAAAACCATTAGAATGGGCTGACATAGAGTAAACTAAAATAATAACAAAATAAAATGACGCTTGGTGTGTGACTGGCAACAGTTCAAAATGCTTTATGGATTTAATTCTCACAAAAATTTATGATGAAAGAACTATTATTATCCATCCCCATTTTTCAAATAAGGAAACTGAGGCATAGGACATTAAGTAACTTGCAAAAAATGTATTTGACAGTAGTATTCTCCTGTCACCAGTCCTACAGAATCTTTATTTCTTCTGTTTATTCCTCAAGCCCAGTACTTGTCACATTACACTGTGGGTCATTAGTATGTGCTTTTCTCTTCCACTGGACTGAGCAAGCCTGGGTCTTATTCACCTTTGTACTCCATCCAGAACTGGTGTGGTTAGCAGTTGCCCAGGGCCCCACACTCTGAAAGACCCCATGCTTGATTTAATGCTCAGTTGTTGCCATCTTGGAATTCTTAGTTATGTTTACCTTTGATCTCGTATTTTCTATGTGAAGTCTAACGGAACAATGCAGCAGGTATGTGAGCAGAGTAGAGCCACACAATATGTATGCCCACAGTTCCTTGCTGCCCCATTCTTATCAATCACGATGCCCTCTGAACACAGATCTCAGCCCCGAGAGCTTTACATTCTAATCAGAGCACGATTCAAACACAGAGACAAGGCACCCTGTCATACCCTTCCTTACTATTTATTTATTTATATTAGTCAACTGTTTATGCTGAAAATAACATAGAAGGAAAGGCAAAGATAAGACAATCCATTGTTTGTTTTAATTCCCTTATGCAACAAAAAGCTGAAAATAGAGTCGTGATAGAAAATGTACATATTAAGAAGTGAAATTAGAAAGCAGATGTGGCTCAAGTGATTGGGCTTCCGTTTATCATATGGTAGGCCCCGGGTTCGATTCTGGGGCCTCCTGGTGAAAGCAAGCTGGCCTGGGTGGCACATGAGCTGATGCAGCAAGATGATGCAACAAAGGGAGACAAGCAGACACAGAAACACTCACAGCAATGGACACAACGAGCACAAGCAGCAAGGGGGAACAGGGATAAATAAATAAAATAAATCTTAAAAAAAAAAAAAAAAGAAGTGAATTTAAAACTAACTGAGTTAGTTTTGTGCAGCACTTCTGGTAATAATGAAATACATATCTATGTGTGATCTACAGAATATGAATTGTGTAATTTTGGAGTTTTCTCATAAGTGAAAAGCTCTTATGTTTGCATTTAAAACTGGCTTTGCACAATATGAGGATGAATGGGAAAATTCAGGCTAATGTAAAATTTTTATTTTTCATTACTTTGAAATACAGCCTATAGTAGATTAAAAAAACAATGACAAGTCAAGAGACTTCAGAAGTAAGAAAAAAGTTGTATAATTTAGTACCCTTAACCCACTCTTTTCCGCACTTTGAACAAGGGACCCCATATGTCCAGTTTCCGATGGGCCCTATAAATTATAGAACTGTTCCTGGACTTTTCTTCACAGAAAGTTTGAACCTTGTAGTTGAAATTGTTTGAGGCGGTCATCCACCTAATTCTCCAACAAGCGCTGATTTATTTATTTTTTTTAATTACACAGGTGACTTAGATTGGGTCACCCAAAGTAGACCTTGAAAGTAGGACCTGGAATGGAAGGGTGCAACTTCAAATAAAGCCCCCTGGAGTCAAAGTAATTAGATTAACTATCAGGAGAGCTATGGAGAGAGCAAAAAGTATACCTCTGCTTTGTGCAAGGGCTAGGCTGTTGAAGCCTTTATACCCATGCCTTCAGTTACTAGTTAAAAGCTGGGAGAGGGGGAGGGGCTTGCAAATGACCAGTCACTTCTGGTTCTCCAGGCCACCAGCAAAGCCGTTTCTGGTAGCCTGAGAGCAGCCTAGCAAAGGAGACTTAGGGACTGTTGGAGGTGCAAGCACAGAAGGAGCCAGAATGCCCAAAACATAAATACATTCTTCAAAAACTACTTTAAACATCAGAAATTTAGAGTACAAAAACCAAGTCTTCACTGCTGCTCCATCCTGCTCCTCCTGTAGTGGTAACCACTGATAACAATGTGATGTTTATTCTTCCAGGTCACTTTCTGTGCACTAACATTGAGTCTACAAATATTTATGAGTTCCCACTATGGATCAACTAGATGCTGCAGGTAAATAAGTTTCTGCTCTCATGTATCTTACATTCTCATGGGCATGTACTTATACATGGTAATTGTCTCTCTATTCTCTAACTTGCCTGTTTCATTTTACAATAATCACAGATATCTTCGTATATCAATATATGCAGATTTACCAAGTTTCCCCTATTAACATCTTACATTAATATGGTCCTTTCGGTGCAATTAATGATCCAATGTTGATACATTATCATTTACTAAAGTCCATATTTCAATAAGATTTCTAAAGTTTATATCTAGTGTCCTTTTCTATTCCAGGATCCCATCCATGATGCCATATAAAATTGAGTTGTCATGTCTCTTTATATTTTTCTTGGCTGTGACAGTTACTCATACTTTCCTTGTGTTTGATTACCTTGACAGTTCCGAAGAAGACAGGAGGGTGTATTGTAGAATGACCCTCTATGGCAGTGTCTTCTGTTCTTTTCATGATTATCCTGGGGTTATTAGTAATCACAATAATTACAGTATTCACAATAATATCTAGAATCAGAGAACAGTTCATAATTTGGCAACAACCGTCTGAGTTAGGTAGAAACTACAGAACGGAGAGTAATTTGCAGAAATTAACCCAGATGGAGGATTTAATGAATAACAGTGAACATTGACGCAGTCGTTCATACATATCTTATTTATTGGATGTACTCTTTGTCCGGGAGATGCAAACACAAGGACATAAGTCTCAGGGTTTAGACTAAAACCGTAAAAATTGTTACGTCCATATCTCTCTTGTATTTTGCTACATTAGTAAACGCTTTTTGCAAACCCTAAATAAACTCCACTCAACCACCTTCCTCATGATCTAAGGAGCTGCCCTGCCTTAAGAGCCCCGCCCCTAAAAGAGACGTGGCCTGCGTGCCAACGCAATGGCGAACGTGCTGACGACCCCTCACGCAGACGGCGGCGGGTCCCCTCCCACCGGCTTGAATTGTATCCCCGCGCTGAGAAGACTATGAGGCGGGCGTCAACCGCCGGGGCCGCTGGGCGGGAGGCGGCGCGGGGGCGCGGCGTTGAGGGGCCGGCGTAGCCTGGGCTGGGGCCTTGTGTATTCGGGCCGAGCGTGGCGCCGCGGCAGGCCGGGCCGTGGGCCCCCGAGGGCAGCGAGCCCGGGGCTCCTAGGTGGGTGGGTGCGGGCATCGTCTCCGCGGCGGGTGCCCCTCTGAGCCCGCTCATCTCGCCATGATCGACTCGGTGAAGCTGCGCCGCGACAGCGCGGCCGATTTCTTCTCGCACTACGAGTACCTGTGCGCGCTGCAGGACTCGGTGCCGCTGCCCGCCGTGCGCGCCTGCCTCCGGGAGGGGGTGCTGGACTTCAACGCCGACCGCCTCCGCGTGGTGGACTGGGCGCCCCTCCTGAGCACCCTCAAGGTTAATAAAGATCTGCCTTTGATCTCTATAAAGAGCTACTTCCAACCGTGGCTTGGGGAAACAGGTTGGTAGTTCCGGCTGACAGTGCCTGTCTTGTGCGTGCTGAGCTGTTCCTCCTGGATTAGCGGCGAATCGCGTTGTTCGGCGCGTCCAGGCTGAAACCCTGGGTGTCCAGCGCGGGGCGTGTGTGCAGTAGACGGGTTCTGCGGCCTAGAGCCCTTCCCAGCTGGGAGACTGGGCGATCAAGGTGTCAGTACCCAGGGATTCACCAACTAAGTTCATGTTGGTACAGCCCTTAGCAGTTTGGCACTCATTAAGCACTGGACAAATATTAACCTATTTTACTGAATGACTTTGCCTGACAGAGAACAATTAAGAAATTATGCATCCCAGTTTCTCTCTCTCTCTCTTTTTTTAATCAAGAAAGAGTTATGTTAAAATTTTTTAAAATTAGTGGTATTGTATGGTGGAAAGAGCATAGGTGTTGGAGAAGGGCTGGGGTTGAGTTTTCAAGAATTCACACTCTTTATGACCTGGGCAAGTTGATCTTTTTGAAGTATAATTCCCACCCACAGAAAGTGGCATGAAAAACAACTCTTTCCATGGGTTCTTTAGGATTAAAGGAGGTTATATGTGCAAAATATTCTGGCACTAGGATGAGCTCACCTAGCATTGCACTGGCTCACCTAGCATTGCACTGGAGACACAGCCCCTGACCTAAAGGATCTCTCCATCTCTTGGGGGAGGCAGCAGATAAACACATACTAGTCTGTGCTGTGTAGAGGTGAGCTCCTGTAATCTAAGAGCAGAGAGATTGGAGGGGGGAGGTTCAGGGAAGACTTCTTAGAGGAGGTGCCATCTGAGCTATTTTTGAAGGACGTGTAGAAAGTAGCCTGATAAGAACAGAGAGAAGCTTGTGTAAAAGTCATGGAAGTAAGAGACATTATGGCAAGAGTGAGGAACTGGACTGGAACTTAGGGGTTGAGAAAGAGCAGAGGTGGTTGAATATTGAAACCTGTTGGGCAGCCAAACAAATGAGGGGCCTTTTTTGACCTGTCATGAACTTAGTATCCTGTCTTGAAGGCTGTGGGAAATCCTTGGGGATTTTTAAGCCAGGAGAGTGATGAGATTGACTTCTGATTCAAGAGCTCACGCTGACCTCTAAGTGGAGGACAGTGGATGGAAGCAGGTTGGATTCTGCCATCTAACGGCTCTAATTAGGATATGGGGATAGTGAGGAAGGACTGGATTTCAGAAATCAGAAACACTGGATGGGTCCATTTGTTCAGTTAGAAGGGGAAGGTCAGACACAAGGCGGAATTCACAGGTTCCTTGCTTGCATGACACTTTAGAGCAGCACCTTTCCCTGAGATACAGAGCACAACAAAAATGAATTGGGGATGGGGAGAAGATCTTAGTTCACCTTAAAAGTTGTTCATTGTGGGGCATGCAAACATGCCTGCTAGACACATCTGGAGCTTGGAAGGAATCTGGGCCCAAGACACAGATTGGGGTTTTGAGGGCAGGTGTTTGAAAGCTTGGGAGGGACTGAGGCCACCTACAAAGAAGGTCCAGAAAATTATAGGTCTGAAAGATATTTTTTTAAGTGAATGGACTTGAGTCTATTTATAAGTTGAGAGGAAGGGTAAGAAAATCTAAGGGAGGAAATGATTGTTGATTTAGTCAACAACCACTGAACATCTGTCATATTCTTGGGCCCTCATCTAGGCTCTGGGGGTAGCACCATCTATTATCTCTACAGCAAGGACAGGTCAGCAACTCCTCTGCTGAAGAGAAGTCAGATTATTCTCTGTGTCTGTTTCAGGTGTAGGAACTGGTCTTTACCTCTGAAGGGACTTCACCAATATAATAACTTAGAAATTTAAAAAAATTAAAATTGGAAGGGACCTTGGCAACAATTTCTGTTAACCTTTTATTTTCAGCTGAGGCAGCAGATGCATGGACTTCAGTGTCTTGCTTACACTCATACCACAAAGTTAGTCTTGTTAGAGTCAGGCTAGTACTTATCTTGCCTAATATTTTACATTGACTGTAAGAAAAATGCATTACATGGAATGCATTTCTTGTCAGATTGTTTTAACTGAACCTTTTCTGTCTCCCACATGCAGTATATCTAGGGTGTGGATTTTCACCTCCTAAATACTGTTTGTTCATCCTTAATTAGGTTTTGCCAAGACTATTGCAAAAACTCCTGGCCGGTTTTGCTACCCCAAGTTGTTTCTCACAGTTCCTGTGCCTACCTCAACCCAAGTGATCTTTCTAAAATAAAAGTCTGATGTGCTCAAAATGACCTTATACATTTGTGTGTATTGGTGGCTCAGTGTATGCTGTGAACAAAGGCACCCAGCAGAAGTGGGTGGTGAAATCCAAACTGTGGAGGCCAAGCCTTGTGGGGACTCTCAGCCCTGAGAAAAAGGTGTTTTTTCTAAATGTTCTCTGTTTGAATTGGCCTACCAGGAGTCTGTCACCTTTTTCTTGCAGGCCAAGACACCAGTGATCCTTGTCACCTCTCACGATAAAAGCCATCCTCCCTCCCAGTCTAACTCCGGCCTACCTCTTCATCATAATTCCAACTAGTCCCCAACTTGCACCCTGGGCTTTAGCCATACCCAACTTCAGCATTCACAGTGCCCAGCGGGGTCAGGCCTGGGCATCTTTGCATATACTGGTCTCCTGGTAATGCGTCGTCCCCTCCTTCTCCACATGGTCATCCTCATCTCTAGATTCAAATTCAGTGCCATCATTTGAATTTACTTTGTTTCTGTAAGAACCTCTACGTACGTAGTTTGTGTTTATGTATTATATGGTTGGAGTTTTTGAGTTACCAGTGTCCTTTCTTACAGAGGCTGTTAAAAGCATGCTATGCCTAGCAAAGAGAAGATGGTTTTTTTTGTTTGTTTGTTTGCTTGTATTTATTTATTTATTTATATTTATTGGTTTTGGTTTTTTTTTAGTGGCTGGGGATTGAATCTGGGACTTCGTATGTGGGAAGCTGGCACTCAGCCACTGAGCCAAATTGACTTCCCTGAGTTGGGTTTTCATTTGTTTTGCTTGTGGTTTGTTTGTTTTTCAGGAGGCACGGGGAACCAAACCTGGGACCTCCCATGTGGGAGGCGGGCACTCAACTGCATCAGCCACAATCACTCCCATGAAGATGTTTCTTATATTGAATAAATATGTGAAAGAATTCACTATTTTACAAAAATTACTTTGCTTTAGGTTCTGACAGAAGTAAAGTTTACAGACGTCGCATTCCTGCAGTAAGATCCAAAGATGTGACCTTCCAGTTATGCAAAGCTCTTAAAAGCTGTTTAAGTGTATCAGGTGTTTTGAAGAACCTGGAGTTAAATGGACTAGTACTGAGAGAGAGAGATTTAACTACTTTAACCAAGGTAAACTTTTTGAGGTATCCTAAAAACATTTCATAGTTGCTTTTGGGGGGAAAAAAACTCAATAAAATTTTACCTTTTTCTCCCATTATAGGGATTGAATAAATCGGCTTCTTTGGTGTTCCTGTCTCTTGCAAATTGTCCAATTGGTGATGGAGGTTTAGAAAGTAAGTTTAAATTTTGTTTAATTCTTGCCCCATCAGACTCTCATGGTTCTCTACATGTAATGTTACCTCCTGTCTATACCTTTTTCTTGTTGCTGCTTCTGCCTAAACTACCTCCCTTGCCTGTCTGCACCTTGGTCAAGCCTCACTTGTACCATGAAAGATTTTCATGCTGAATAATTTCTGAACTAATTGTGCTGAAGATTGTGTTAAGCCACATATCACACAAATATATACTATTTAGTCTCTGATTTTTGTGTTTGCTCATCTTGTTAATATCCTCTTTGAACAAATATTTATGGAAGGAGGTTGAAAGAAGATGTAAAGAAAAAAATATCCTTCAATCATTCAAACTTCTTATGAAAATACATATATGTACACACACGAGCATATTGTGGTATGTACTAAAATGGAAAATATATCAAAGTTGCATTT
Organism: Chaetophractus vellerosus; assembly: GCA_004027955.1. NCBI lineage: Eukaryota > Metazoa > Chordata > Mammalia > Cingulata > Chlamyphoridae > Chaetophractus > Chaetophractus vellerosus. Next base: position 2,226 of record PVKH010038128.1, on the reverse strand, counting down.
CAATTTGAGGGAACAGAGAGTTTGAGGTTATCTTTCTTATATTGCTCTAGTATATTTCATAGCACCTAATAAAATTATGGGTTTATAGTTGACAAATTGTTGATTAACAATAGTGATCAAGAATTGTCATTGGAAATGAAAATAGAGTCTTATGCTTTTTAGGATTTTTATTCTTTCATCTGTTTGAAAAGGTATAGAGTACTTAGCTGTTTGGGAATAAACTTTATAATATTCAGAGTATTGCATTTTAGCGTCTAAATAGAATTATTTACTATTTACCATTGTTTGTAAGCTGGAATAACACTTTGTTAGTGACATATTTTAGAATACACTGATCTGTCAGCTACCTGGGAGGATTTGTAGATAGAACACAACTATAAACTAGAGAATAGATTTAAGAAGAGTGAATAACTGACCTGGCTGTATAGGCTCTTCATCTTAATTTGTGGGTGTTTTTTTTTTTTTTTTTTTTTCCCTTTCAGTTATTTGTCAAGGTATAAAGAACTCTGTTACCCTTAAGACTGTAAACTTCACAGGGTGTAATCTGACATGGCAGGGAGCAGATCACATGGCTAAGATCTTAAAGGTAATTATATGTTTAAACTTTCATGAAAACATGAGATTGAAGCACATTAGAATTTTCATAAAAGATGGCAGTTATTTTTATCTTTTAATTCATATGGTGATTGCAGTTTTAGTTTAAGTAATAATGCATGATTAACAATCCTTTTATGTATTTTAAATTATGGACAATTTTTATGATGGCACTGTGAAGAAATATCTATGCTTTTCCAATCATTTGATTTAAATGGACTCAAATATCCATTTACAGCTATTTTTTATAAAGTAATAAAAATCTCTGTGCTAACATTTTATAAATATAGTTTTAAAATGTTGTTAGAAAAGAAATAGATTGATAACTTTATAAATTTAAATGATGCCATAACAACTTTACCAGTATCTTAAGCCCTAAAATTACTTAATAATTTGGCATGAAGCATTTTTTTTCCCCAGCATGGCTTCTTTAGGCCAGACGAATCATATGCCTTCCAAGCTATAGACATGATAGTTAAATGAATTTTGAACTTTATTTCATAGGAGAAATTTTAAAGATATGCTTGCTTGCAAACATTTACTTTTTTACCTGTGTCTTTCTTCAGATTTTAATATAGGCTGTGATTTAGTGTCATGGAGCCAAAATAGATTGCTCCTTCTGTTCTCCCTGGCTCTCTATCAGACCCTTTTTGCCTATAGCCCTACTCTAAATGGTAATCTGGCTGATGGCATGAAGCATTTTTAATAGTTTAATGGTACAAATTAGGGTAGGCAAACTGTGATCTGTGGGGCAAATCCAGCCCATCTCCTGTTTTTTGTTTTGTGTGTGTGTGTGTGTGTGTGTGTGTGTGTGTGTGTGTTTGTTATTTATTTATTTATTTATTTATTTATCCCCCCCTTGCTGCTTGTTCTTGCTGTGTTCATTTTGCTTTTTGCATTCTTCTGTGTCTGCTTGTCTCCCCCTTCTTCAGCATCCCGCCGAGTCAGCTCACCGCGTGGCGGCTTGCCTGCTTGCAGCAGCTTGCCCTGCTGGCGGCGGCTTGCCTGCTTGAGGCGGTCTGCCTGCTGGAGGAGGCCCCCAGGAACCGAACCCGGGGCCTCCCATGTGGTAAACCAGAGCCCTACCAATTGAGCCACAGCTGGCTCCCTCCTGGTTTTGTAAATAAAATTTTATTGGAACACAGTCACACCCATTTGGTTACATAGTAACTATAGCTCCTTTCCTGTTACCCAGACAAAGTTGAGTACTTGCAACAGGAATTGTATTACTCGCAAAACTGAAAATATTTACTTTCTGGGCCTTCACAAACCAAGTCCATGGACCCCCGGTATAGATAGTGGTCATAAGTATGGATTCTGGAGCCCAACAGCCTGATTCAAATCGCAGCTCTCCCACATAGCTCGTGATCATGGTTAAATTATTTAAACTCTTTATGTCTCAGTTTTCTCATCTGTAAAATGTGTATAATAAGGAAACCTACTTCGTGAATCATTATGAGGATTAAATGAGCTAATTTATATAAAATAGGGCCCGGCACATAATAAGCACTATATCATGGCTTACTGTTATTTCTGTTTTTGCTTTTACACATTTATTCTTAATAATGACACTGACAATATTTCCTTTTTTTTTTTTTTTAAGATTTTATTTTATTTTATTACATATCTCCC
>PVKH010038127.1:0-11368 GCA_004027955.1 Chaetophractus vellerosus | reverse complement strand
GGATTGGACGCAGTCGGTTGCTAGGGAGAGTTTGGAAGGCAGGAAGGTTTGTGGGCGTGGAAAAGGGTGAGCTACTTCCTTGAAGAAGGAGGAACAGGCCAATCGGCCATTTTAGAACTAGCCCGATCGGCCATTTTGGCATTTCACTTTCACTTTTCCGGCCGGTTTGGGCTTTAAGGTTTTTGGGGCTTATACCGCAAGAGATCTTTATTTCTTTATCTGGCATGAAGATACTGTGTGGTGTCCTTTCCTTTGAAAATGGAGAGTTCCCTTTAGCATTTCTTGTAAGACAGCTCTAGTGGTAATGAACTCCTTCAGTTTTTGTTCGGAAATGTCTTCATTTCTCGCATTTTTGAAGGATAGCTTTGCCATGTGTATTATTCTCAGTTAAGTTTTTTTTTTCCTTTTCTTTTCTCCTGTCTGAACTTTAAATGGTTCTCCCACTGCCTTCAGTTCCACTCATCTGCCCCATGAGATCTAAGCCTCCTCTCAATCAGAAGCAGAGTGGGCATCACCATCTCCAAATCCTCAAGATTGAGGAATGAACAAACATAAGGGGGGAATGCAACTATGGCCTAAAGTAGACTTATTATTATTCTAGTAATGGAAGAACTTGTAACATTGATATAAAGGCAGTGGTTACCAGAGGTTCTGAGGGGAGGGAGAGGGAAGAATAGGTGTAACATGGGGCATTTTGGGGACATTGTTGTTATACATGATATTGTAATAATGGATACAGGCCATTATACATTTTGTCAAAACCTATAAAATTGTGTGATGCAAAGTGTAAACCATAATGTAAACTATAGACCATGGTTAGTATCAGTGCTTCAATATTTGGTCATCAGTTGTAACAAATATGCCATACTAATGTAAGATGTTAGTAATAGAGGGAAATGTGAGAGGGGGAGGGGTGGGGTATATGTGAAATAGAAAAGATCCTTGCTGCCCTCGCTGGCTCCAGCCATCCACTCTAGGAATATAGGCCACCATCCTCAAAGGCCACAGTGGTGCCAAGGAATGGGGAATGGTAGCTGTTTTGCACACACTGCTCTCTTACTGAAGTTCAGCACCCTCTCTCCCTTCCTCAAACACCCCCAATTGATGTAAGCATCTTCTCAGTTTTCAGAGTTCCAAAAGAGTTGATTCTGATAGTTTTCCAAGTCATTTGGTTGTTTTGTTGGAGGGCCCAGCCACTGGAACTTCTTACTCTACCATTTTCTGTGATGCCATGTTTTTTCCTTTTTGTTTCCAAATAATTTACAGTTGTATATGCAACATTTTATTTATCCATTCATCAATTGGTGGACATTTGGGTTCCACCTTTTGAGTGTTGTGAATAATTTTTCTTTGACCATTCATGTACAACTATTTATGTGGAGATATTTCATTTTTGGGGGGTATAAACCTAGGAATGGAATTGCTGGTTTATATGGCAACCCTATATTTAACCTGGAGTTTTTGAGAAACTCCAGTCTGGTTTTTAAAGTAGCTGCACTATTTTACATTCCCACCAGTATTTATTTCTCCACATTCTTGTCACCACTTGTTATTTTCCAGTTTTTGTGTATAGCTCTCCTAGTGGATGTGAAGCAGTATCTCATTTTGGTTTGGGTTTGCATTTCCCTGATTTCTTATGGTGGTGGGCATCTTTTCATGTGGTTATTAGCCATTTGTATGTATCTTCTTTGGAGAAATATCCTTTCCTCATATTTTTAACTTATTTTTATCTTTGTATTGTTGAATTATAAGGTATTTATATATTCTGGATACAAGTTCCTTATCAGATATTATTTGCAAAAATTTCTCCCATTCTACGGGTTGTCTTTTCATTTTCTTGATAGTGTTTTTTGAAGCAAAAATTTTTAATTTTTGGTAAAATATTCTCTTTTTGTTCTCTTGCCATTTTATCACATGTATAGATGCATGTAACCACCACCACAATCAAGATACAAACTATTCCCTCCCAAAAAGATCTCTCTTAATAGTCAAACCCCACTTAGAGGCTGTTTTTCAATTAGCATCATATTTCATTGGCCTGAGAGTCATTTGTATGTGTTTGTTCAGTTTTAATGTTTTTATTCTTTGTTCAATAGGCTGAAACAAGTCAGGGAGCTCTGGGTACACTGGCAAATGTAGTAACCTCCCTTGCCAACCTAAGTGAGTCCCTTAACAATGGTGACACTTCAGAAATCCAGCCGGAGGACCAGTCTGCAAGTGAGATCACCCGGTACGACATGTGACCCGTGAGGGTGGGTGGCAGCACTTTGATACCCACCCTCTATTTATTCACAGATTATAAAATTATCTGTGACCTTACATGTAGTCTTAATCTTCTTTCAAAATTTTACTATGGAAATGGACCCACTTAAGTATTACATGATATAAAACAGTCCAAACTGCTTTTCATTCCAGACAATGAAAAAAGGAAACTGAATAACTCAGTGGAAGCAGGAAAAGGAAAAAAAAACCTTTTGGTGGGCAGATGTTATTTGAATTCATCACTGCTTATTATGACTGAATATTAATAATTCATCCCCTTTCCCACTTCTGTTTTTCTCAAGTATATTTTTTCCACATGGTGAGTTTAGAGCTTAGAACTGCTAGGATAGATAAGACATTAGCCAATAGGTAGCACCAGCTGGCCCCAGACATCCATAACTGGTGAGGACACATCTTCTCTGCGGCTTGGTTTTTGTGTTTTTGCTCCTTTCACGAGGGACCAACTAATCCTGCCCACTTTGCCAAGCCAGTCAGGCAAATAGCTGGGACCACCCAAGAGCTCTGGTCCTTGTGTTCATTTGCAATCTGATAACAAAATCAAAATCTAGGTCCAGTGGAAACAGTGAGATTTGAGTTAGGTAGAATTCTGGTTCTACCATTTACTATGCAGGTGGCCTTGGAAAAGTTATTTGACGTCTGTAATACTCAGTTTTCACATCTGTAAAATGGAGAGAATTCCTTAAGGTGTAGTTGTAAAAAGTAGAAATTATTTGTGGAAATAAATAATATATAGCTCGGTGTTGAGGTGATAGATAGACAATAAATAGAAACTTACCCTTCCCTCAGCTGGTATATTTAATTATCTTCTCTCCATTCCATTGTTTCACTAAATTATATTTCAGCTGGAACTCTGTTCCCCCAAAAGCTGTGAATTCACACAAGATTCACTTGCTTCATGTTTGCTCACAGGGCATTCGATACCTTAGCTAAAGCACTTAATACCACAGACAGCTCCTCGCCTCCAAGCCTGACCGATGGGATAGACACTAGTGGAGGAGGAAGTATCCATGTCATCAGCAGGGACCAGTCAACACCCATCATTGAAGTCGAAGGTCCCCTTCTTTCAGATACACATGTCACCTTTAAGGTGAGTGCTTTCAACCTAACCCCATGCCCCCACCCGCCCCAGTCTCTTGGGAGGCAGGCTGTAAACGAAAGCAGGTCTGTTGTGAGCTCATTTTCATATTGTCGTGCTTTGAAAACATGGATTCAAGCAGGATTTTATATTACAGAACAATCTTCCATGATGGAGCATCTCACTCCTCCATTCACAGTGCCGTTAGGTTCTGAAGGGAACCATGGAGTAGGTGTGGCCCATCCATTGTCACTAAGATAGGCTGATGTTGTCTTGATCTGTTTCTCAGGGACCCCAACTGGTGAGGGCTGATAGCTGACTGCTCTGCCTTTCTGCCTTCCGATAATGGCCTTACTCCACCACAAGCACAGACAGGCATCTGTGTCTCTGTTGAGTACAATTCTTTGTATAAAATTTTCAACAAGCAGACATCTAGCTTTCACTCCCCACCATTGGTCCCAACCCTGTAGAGCCACACAAAATAAGAATGCTCTTAGATCCTTATGGGTCTTCCCCTCTCTCTCCTTTACTGGCCTCATTTTTCCTATAGGCCATTCCCAGGGCCTCTGAAGCCTCCCAGTTTCTAAGCCTCCAGACTGAATCTTCCTGTCTCTCCAGTATTCCTTGCTAGAGAGCTCTGTCCAGTCATTTAGGGACATTGGGGCCCTGCCCAGGTGCCCTAGAGTGCCCAGGATGCAGGTCACCAACAGGATTCCAGCTTCAAAGGCCTTGGAACTCCATCTAAACAGAGGAACTCCTGGAGCACAGGCTGACATGGTGATGGGATTTCATCCTCCTACGATTAGGCCTCTGCTCAGTGCTCACTCAGTATTCCCTTGACACCACCTACCAAGAAGTTGACCCCTATTTCCTTCACTTAATTTAGACTTTAATCTAAGGCTCCAATGGAATTGTCTTAGGACAGCCGACAATTTAGTTGAGGCCAGAATTGAGAAGAGTATCTCTATTAGTGAGCTGGAATGTCTCCCTCAGGCCTATCAACTGCATTGCAAGGGCCATCAGACCCTAGCTCAGTGGTCAAGAAAGCAGAGGGGGAGTTGTTGTAAGCCCCCTGCTACAGGGCAAATACTTAGGATGGGTCCATGCAGGATCTTCAAAATCAAAGGCAGTGGCTCTCCCTGCTGCTGTTGTTGAACATACAGGAGTACATGTTTACAGGCAAAGCCGTCCACCTGCCTCTCTTTACCTCTTGTGCTATGTGCCTCCTCTTCCCAGCTGACGATGCCCAGCCCAATGCCAGAGTACCTCAACGTGCACTACATCTGCGAGTCTGCATCCCGCCTACTTTTCCTCTCAATGCACTGGGCTAGGTCAATCCCAGCCTTTCAGGCACTTGGGTAAGTGACCTTTTTCCCCTGGGTGAGTATCCTTGGGCAAGGGCCTTCCCCTCTCTAGGAATGACCAAGAAGATCTCTGAGGGTCCTTCCAGTTGGACTGTTGCTGTGACCTAGTTCTTCAAGAGATTCAGTGGACTGGTAGCAGGTGACCATGGTCACAAATTCTGCAATGTTCCTCAGACTTTTACTGACCTCCTCCATGTGCCAGGACTTAGTGCCAGTTGCTGGGATGGAGTGGAAGGGAAGGCAGGAGTGGTCCCTGGCGTTGTGGTGCTTCTAACCCAGTGTTACTCTCAAACTGACAGCAGTCTGGGAACTGTTACTGGGTCTTGACAAGAGAAGGAACTTTAGCCAGAATGTGAATCAACTACATTCTCACATACGATGTGTCAACTTACAGCTTCGCACCAGCCCATTACCTCACTGCTGACCGGCACTGTCAGCAGCCCTGATCCTGGTGTCCTCTCTATAGGAAGCCCCTTCTTCTTGCTTACTTGTGTGTGTCATATTTATCCCCCAAATCCCAGCCCTGCCACTGTGCTGAGTGCTTTGCAGGTAGATACACACTGCCACTGTGTCTATCAGGTGGCTCTCCACCTGGTTGGGAGATAGACACATAAAAATGGAAGTAAAATGACAGTGACCTCACATTACAAAGGCAATATGTGGAAGAGACCAGGATAGAAGGCCAGGGTTCAGTGGTTTTGCCTCACAAGAGTAGCAGTTTACCAGCTGTGTGACCTTGAGCAACTCCCTTCACCTCTCTAAGCTGCTCATTTCCTCATCATGGAATCCTTGCAAGGGTTTTAGGCCTTTAATGCTCTTAGCCCCATGTATGGCACAGAGGGGGACTCAGTAGATGGCAGAAGCATGGTGCTAGTGGGTCGGGATGGTGTGGCGTTTGCCATAGGTATTGGCCAGAATGGCCATGGCTCTTCCTAATAAAAGGAGGGTGGGTAGGACTTTCTCAGAGGAGAACCAGACAGGCAGGGACTACTGAATAAGTGCTACAAATCAGTTAATTAACTATTTAGGATAATGACCTGTCCCTTGCTACCATTTAGCAAATAGTATAACTCCAGGCATCCCAAGTATTACCCCAGGATTATTAGTATAGGTAGGTAGCTTAGAATTTTTAAGTGTGATTAAAAAGTGAACCACCCAATGCCCACGGGTAATTTTTTTTAATTTGGAACCTCCTGCACAGGGTTTCTCATCCCAGGCCAGACATTTGAAGACATTAAAATATAATAATAATAAAGTGGTTTCAACTATATTTGACAGAGTATGCTTTAGAAGGTAGTGTTTGGGGTTGTGATCACAATAAAACACTAGGAGTACATCTGAGGTGAGTGGGAATGACACCATGAGGTAGCCCTGGCCTTGCTGCCCCATGTGGCTGAAGGCCAGTAAGTGAGCTGTGGCTGGGTTGAAGCTGGGCTGGACCATCCTTGAATCCACTGGAGGAAATAGCCCTTTTACAACACACCATTTTCTCTGACCTCCTGAAATCTTGGGCCAGTTGGAGGGATGCTACATCTGTGGGCTTCTGAGAATAAGGATGTATTGTTTCACAATGTGCCAGCCATGTCATCTTGAGTATAAATCACCCAGGACAGGGTTGAAAACAGACTTGGCAAGCCCCTTCCTCCCTGCTTCAGTCCCAGCTCCAGTCCAGTGCCTGCCTTCTCCCTCCCGGGATTTGGAGGCCTGCAGGGATAGATGTGGCATGGGCCTCTTCCTTTTAGAGGCCACATTCATCTCTTGGTCCTTTGGTTCCTGCAGCCTCTCATGACCTTGGCTGCAGGACCTGGGCCACAAGTACCTTGGACAGAACCAAGCCAGTATTGGGATTTAGAAGGCTGGAGGAAATGACAGTTTGTATCTGTTAAAATTTTTCATTACTTTAGTATAAAGATTGTTTTTTTAAGAGAATGAATAGTTTATCATCAGAGAAGGTTTAGTTAAGACATTCATACCCAGTGGGTTTTTTTTGTTTGTTTGTTTTGAGAATGATTCTGGACATACCAAAGGCCTCCAGCAATGCTTGCTAAAATCTGCTTGTTTGGGGGATGCTGGGGCTTAGTGCCTGCATGTGCTCTCAACCTTGGAGAAGTGCCAGCATGCACCTGCACCCACTCTATTTTCTGTGTCCCCAGGCAGGACTGCAACACCAGCTTGGTGAGAGCCTGCTGGAATGAGCTCTTCACCCTTGGCCTGGCCCAGTGCGCGCAGGTCATGAGCCTCTCCACCATCCTGGCAGCCATCGTCAACCACCTGCAGAACAGCATCCAGGAAGGTAGGACCTGGGGAGGTGGGGATGGAGGGTGGCCAGTCAAGCCTGTGCCCATGGAGCAGAGCCCAGCTTTGGCTAGAGACCCACACCAGAGAACCTCTGCTGACCAGGGTGGCACCATGAGCAGATAGATGGCCAGCCTCAGTGTCCCACGGCATCCCCAGGCTGAGGGAAATTTGACTGTTAAGTCCTGGAGCCCTTACTGGTCAGTGCATTTAAATTTCTGCCAGATTTCTTTTCATACAAGGAATCTGGAAAGAAAAAAAGGTGCTTGAAAAAATTTGTCAACTTCCTCATAGTAGGCATTTAGTAGATATTTTCAGAATTACAGCTTATATTTTCATCTTCATTTACAGATTACTCTTATAGTATCACACATACCCTCACAACCCTATAAAGGGGTTTATTATCCATGTCTTACATATGGGTAAACTGAGGCCCCAATAAGGTCCCTGATTTGCCCAAAATTACACAATAAATGAAAGAGCTGGGGCACAAACCCCTGTCTGTCCCCTAATCCAAGAAGCCTTTACCTCACCCCAGCTGCTCCTTCAGTGAATGAATGAATGAATGAATGAACTCTTCTACTAAGATCTATGGCAACCGTCTAACCTTTGGTTAGAACACTAGCTGTATCAAGAATATGAAATAGGAATAGGAAATCTCTCCACACATTGCATGTCCGTAACACACTGAAGACTGTCTAGAGTGAGCAGCTCAATATTTTAGATAATACATAAAGTCTTGGTGAATGGAAAAATGTTCCAGAAATCTGAGTTCCTGAAACTTTTGCAATTAGATTGGAATTGCATTTTTAATTGGGTGTTCTAGATGTTTGATATCTAGGAATGTGCGTTACCTATTCACACCTTTCTTTTTCTAGTTATTCCCTTGGAATATTTATATAAGGTTGATTTAAAAAAAAAACTGACTTTTTAAAATGTAAGTAAGATTTGTTCATAAATGAGCTTTAGTTTCCTTTTTTTTTTCCTTACCTGAATGTAATAACACAATACCTTCAGCACAGCACTGCCAGGATTAAATGAGATAACATGTAAAATTATTTTGACAAATTAAAAAAAAACATTTCACTTTCTGGCCAGCAAACATTTATTATGTGCCTGCCGAGCCTTTGAAAACCTCTCCATTGGTAAGGACTGATGCATGGGCCTTGCACAAAGAATGAGAGGAATTACCAACAGGTACCCATAGGCCAGGGGAGCTGTGTGGGGTGGGGTCAGGTCAAGGAGCATCTCTGGTCTAGGAGTTTCATTATGGAGGCAGAATATATGATGGAGCAGAATTTGGGTACCTACTTACATGATGGGATAGGAGTTGGATCAACAAGAGGTGTTCATTTCTTCCCATCAAAGATATCAATTACCTTGATTAAAATTCTGAATTGCCACTTCACCTTTGACTAGAAAATGAGGCTCCTGACCATCTTGAGATACTGATTTTCTATTAAAAAGTGCAATTATCCTCCCATTATTTTCAATCTGTGGCCCTTCAAAGAAGCTGGTTTTGTGTTCATGTCAGCCTTTCTCAGAGGATCTGTGTTTTTGGTTTCTAGATAAACTTTCTGGCGACCGCATAAAGCAAGTCATGGAACACATCTGGAAGCTGCAGGAGTTCTGTAACAGTATGGCGAAGCTGGATATAGACGGCTATGAGTATGCATACCTTAAAGCTATAGTTCTCTTTAGCCCGGGTAAGATATATGGTGGTGACTCATGAGTTTTCCACCTGTGTATATGAAATCTCTGAACATGAACGTGTTGTCAAGTTTTTAGTGGTATAGAAAGCCCCACTAGATTGTATGTGAATGAATGCTTTCGTAATGGGTGTACTTTGTAGCTAATATAAATTCTTTTAAATTCTTGCCTTGTGGAGCAGGTGTAGCTCAGTGCTTGAGTGTGCGCTTCACATGTACAAGGGACTGAGTTCAATCCCCGGTACCTCCTTAAAAATAAAATAAATTCTTGCCTTTATAGCCCCAAAGATAAATGCTTTAGTGCCTGGTAACTTCAAACACTACACATATTAAATCTGTATCCTAATTTTTACCCATAAGACTACAGCATACAAAATAGAGTGTACCATCTAGTGTCTTTTTCATTTTGCTCTTTACCAATTTTCAGGTTATATTAGCATATATAAACCAGTACAGATTGAAATGCTACAAGGTTACCCACAGTCTCCGCAGGGCATACTAAAAGGTACGGAATAGATGAATTAGAGGCAGCAGGAATGTTTGTTGAAAATAGTATAAACGACTGGGTTAGCTTCACTCACAAGCCACCCCTCAGCTGTTCTGCTTAGAACCTCCAAATAAGTCACTCAGGCTGACCGCTGTCCTCAGTAGCTGGGGCTAAACCCTACTAGCCTCTCCCTCCCTCCCAGCCCCACTCACAGGCAACGAAATATCTAATTAAAATGGTAGAAATTCTGTGATTAAACATCTCAAAAGCAAAGGATAATTTCTAATATGTGCTGACTATAAAATCTGTGTTTTCTAGAGTGGCCAGAATGGAGCCCAGTGGGGCTGCTCAGGCTGCTGCAGCTACTCAGGAGCCTCCCACTCATGTCCCCAGCTTGGGAATCTTCAGGCCTTAGTAGAACACAGAGGAAAAATCTAGGGTTCTAACAATAATATCCAGACTGGATGAGTCTTCAGAATTCAATGCATTGTACTTGAGAAGTTTGGTAGAAGTTTGACTAAAAATAAGTTCTAAGAAGTCTATAAGTGGGGCTTTCTGAATACAGATGGGAATTTGAAGACTTTCTTCTATTTTCAGATCATCCAGGTTTGACCAACACAAGTCAGATTGAAAAATTTCAGGAAAAGGCACAGATGGAGTTGCAGGACTATGTTCAGAAAACCTACTCAGAAGATACCTACCGGTGAGACACACAGGCACGCGCTCTTGCTTGGGGCAGGAAGGAGTGTGTCTGGATCAGTAGTTTCAAATATGAATTATGTTAGCCTTCCCATTCCTTGTGGCCCTGTAGGGCCTCCATTTGATCCTTTTTTAATTGTCTAATTTTAGAAGTGGTAACAGCATGAGAAGTGCTAGGGGGAGGGGTCAGGAATACTGGGCCTGGTTCAGTGTTGCTGTGGAAACTTTAGGCAAGACCTTAGATTTCTACTCTTTTATGTGGGGTTGGATTTGATGCTAGGTGATCTCTTCTTGGGCTGACACTGTGCAAGAGGCTTGAGTTCTCACAGAGATTCCCCTTGTCCAGAACAGTTTTAAAGATCCACCCCACTGTTCAGCATCCATTCAAGAGGCAGCGCTAGAGTACTTGACAGAAAATTTTCATTGGCAGGATCTGACCCCTATAAAGGAGTGGGTGAGTTGTATAAAATACTAATTTTACCCTCAGATAAACTGATGGAAAAAAAACCTATTTGGTGAAAGTTAATTAATGGTATTATTTGTAATGAGCAGGCAGCAAAAAAAAAAAAAAGCCTTTCTCATGCAGATTTGATGAGAAAGTTGTTCTGAAATAGGGAAAAATGCATTACAGGCTTTCTAGCCTAGGAGTGAAAGAGCTCTTGCTCATCACTCCATGTAACCCACTGGAAGCCATTTGAATTTCTGGGCCCTATCAAATAATTTACTATTTCCCTCCCCATCTTATCCCCCAAAGTAAATCTTTAAGCAAAATTGACAGCTAAGATGAATGGCCCCGCCTAACCCCACCCAAGCTCAGACGTTGGTCTGCAGATGCCCAATCGAGTAGTGGTGCCCCACGGACTATTTCTTTGGTAGGACTGTAGCTAGCCCTGCTGGCACAGCGTGTGCCCAAATGCAGCTTTTGCAAAAAGTATTTTCCATTTTCTACTGGAATCACTGAAGACATAATTGTGCATTTAGAATAACTTCAGCCTCAATATATATATAGAATGGGACTATCAAGTAATGCCACCGTTGTGTTGTTTTAAATACCCATATCCAGAATTTGTACATCCAGCCAGGCCTTCAGACAAGTTGTCCCCTGAGGCCACAGAGCTACTCACACACTTCCTGTGGCCAGAAGATGGCTAGAAATGCCCCTCGGGCTGCTGGCAGAGCCACAGCACACTCTAGAGTCACCTTCACACCAGCAGCTCTCTGGCCTTTCAAATTGATGTAGTGTTTCTGCAAGAAACCAATAGTTAACTCATCTAGTTGGGGAACCCAGTTGTGCAAACAGGTGATTTGGGGCCAAAAATGAGATGAGTGGCTTTCTTATAGGACTCAGAAACTCAAAGACAGCTCTCAAAGAAGTTCTAGAATGTTCTGCCTTGTTTATACATTCATTTAATTTTTCCCATGCCTTTTCTCATAGTTTGTTCTTCCTGAAAGATCC
>PVKH010038126.1:0-11373 GCA_004027955.1 Chaetophractus vellerosus | reverse complement strand
AACAGGCTAGAACAAAATCCTTGTAAGCATCTATGTGCTATGGAAGAATAGGAAAATGGAAATTGCTGGGCAGTAATGTAATTTCAGTAATATAAAAAATATTATTAAAAAATTAAAAAGGGAGTAGAGTTTTGGATTAGATCTCTCCAGAAAGTGTTTCCTTTAGGAATTTAGAACACAGAGACGGTATAAAATTTGGACACTGCCTTCAAAGGATTTGAGAAATTGAGAAACAGGAGCAATAACAATGTAAAGTGTAGTACATGCAAAGGGCCAAAAGAGTGGTCAGGTGAGTTCAGAGGAGAAATTTGGTAAGGTCTCAAGGAATAACACTTAGCTGAATTGAAAAGCTTGTAATTCTGCTTTGTTGAGCTACCAGAATTAGTTGTATCTTTGGAAGAAGTAAACCTATTTGTGTTTTGTGACCTTTTAGGGTGGCATGACCTTACTTTACCTCATAGAGGAACTGAATCATATTTTCCTACTGACCTAACAATAATATGAGGCTAACTGATCTTCAGTTAACTTGTGGTTTATTGTAATTCTTTGTTAAAAACCTAATGATCTTTAACGTAAAATATCTTGAAAGAACTACAATTTAAAGGAAACTCTTAACTTTTCCTTCCTTGGATAGAAATTTTTCTATCTTTGGTAATATTTTTAGTAATCATATGATATATTACCCCCTTCACAATAAGATTACATTGTGTATATCTTTGACTTAACATTAGATTTTTCAACTCTGTGGAGTCTAGGCTAATAAAACTGAAAAAAAACATTCTGGTTTTATGCACAAAGACTTCCAAAGTCAAATGGTGCATTTACTTAGACGTAATCGTTATGGGATTTTGGCTTCTTCTCTAATCCACCCTAAAAGTGTTCCCTTAAGACACTCTGGAATCTACATGCCTCTGATTTGGTATTTCCCTGATATTCCCTGAGATGCAACAAAATGTTTGAAGGGACAGTAAGAACCATTTGGTGCTCTGGGAAAATCAGGTTGCAGAAGCCCCATAAAGCAAAAATTGTTGCAAATGAGGCCCAGATTTGAAAATTGCTGTTTTGCATATTGTGCTTTTTCTAGAAATAAGGATTTCTACAGCTGGGAAGAAATTGAAATATTATGTGATCCAATTGCCTTATTTTACAGATGAGGAACTAAGATGCAGAAAAGTCAGGTCACTTGCCAGGGTTACATAATCCATTTGTGACAACATTAAAAACCATGAGTCTCCTTCAGTCCTCTGATAGTCCTGCAAAGCACCATCTTCTGCCTCTCTTTTTTTTTGGTGGGGGGGCATGTGGGCAATCAACTACTAAAACACATGGGCTTCCCTGAGTTGGTTTTTTATTGTTTGTTTTGCTTTTTTTGTTTGTTTGTTTGCTTGTTTGTTTTGTTTGTTTGTTTGTTTCCTGCAGGCACTGGGAACCAAACCCGGGACCTCCCACCGGACATCCCATGTGGGTGGGAGGTGGGTGCTCAAGGTGGGTGCTCAACTGCTTGATCCACATCCACTCCCTGCCTTTCTTTATAATGCCTCCTGTTGTTGCCCAGCTTGCTTTCACTGTTCAGAGGGAAGCTCAGGTAGAGACTTTAGAGGGAGAGGACAATCTTTTCACACAGAACTCCTGATCTTTAGGAGTGATGATTTTTGGACTGGGGTGTAGTGAGAATGAGGGAGTCATTTTTAGATCCCAGCCCTTCTGGCTCCTTCCTGGAGGCTTTCCCTGCAGAACATCTGCAAAGATAGAAAGATATGTTTCTTGATTCATATTAATGATAAACCTGTTTGAGGCAGAATTTAGACCTGCAGCCAGTTTTGGAAGGAAGTTTCATAGCCAAAACATCTCTAGATAAAGAATTTCAAAGTTTTTAAAAAAAACTGTTAGTGCTGAGAGTTGAAATCTCACAGTGACAATAAAAATAAAATATTTCCTTCTTGTTATAAAGTGGCTAAAGAGCTGAAAAGCAATACTGCTTTTAAAATAATCTTACCCTTTTTTGGTCACCATTAGGATGAATTGCCCTTTCTGGGCTGTGATGCTGGTTTTAATTGTTACAAATTTTTATGGAAAATGTTTTTTGACCTACAGGTTTATTGATTTTATTTTTTAAATTTATTTTTAGGTAGTACTGGGGATTGAAGATGGGACCTTGTATATGGGAAGCACTGAGCTATACTCCCCCCCCCCTTTTTTTGGCTTATTGATTTTAAAGATTATAAATCTATCTCTCTGCCTATCCATCATCCACCCATCCATCTGAGAGCAAAATGGAGTTTCCACTGAAGTACCAACAGCTTGAATTGGTAGCCCCCCAAGGCATGGGGGATGAGGGGTGGAGGGAAAACTTTGTGTTTTATACTATGGTTTTCCTACTTCAAAGCATATTGATCTCAATTTTCAAAACTCAGTTCTGTTACAACTGAAGAGCAGGAAGTTTTATAACATATCCGACACTGTTGGCTGCCATGCAATAGCCATTCCTCCCTTCATCATTGTTAACACATTTCTCCGTTCAGTCTTCTTGCCCATAAAAGGGGATGATACCCATGTCAGAGAGTTGTTGTCCAAGCACCTACACGATCAATGCTCATGTTGGTTCCAACTCTCTAACTTTGCCTAATTAGATTTCTGTTAAGCTTCAGATCATTTATAGCCAACATTTTCCAGATTAAAAAAATAAGCCTCTGTTGAACCATTTTGTTATCCTAAAATGGGACCATCCTGACTTGGTATCAAATAATTCATATTTAGTTCAGTCACCACATAAGCTGGTATAATTCCCAAGGGGCTGCTGTCATTGTTAATTTACATCTGACCTTGTTCCAAAAAACATATAAGGTAGAGGAGCCCTAATTGAGAACATGCTGGTTCTTACTTTGCCATTTATCTGGACCTGTGAAAATATTAGTCCAATTCCCTAAGAAATTGGACTAAAAATTTCAGTAAAAATTTCAAATGGCACCTGAAGTACTAGTTTCCTTTGACTCTGGGTCATCAAGCCAATAAAGATGATCGTGATTAGTATCCCCGTGTAACAGACAGGGAAACAGAGCCCCAGAGAGGCCCAGTGACTTGCCTACGGTTGGTGAGGATTTGAATCCAGGCACCCAAGCCTCTGAGTCCTCACTCCTAACCACTGGGCTGAATGTGTGTGTGTGTGTGTGTGTGTTTTCTAGTGGTCACGCCACCAGGAGCATTTGTTGCTGGCACAGTGAGAAATGCGTGAAGAATGCTGGAAGGCATAGATGCTAACATTTTCACCTAAATTTAATGGATTTTGTAGTAGGGTTTCTGCCAGGTCATATGTTGGAGCTATGTGCTTGGAAGTACCTGGGAGTAGCCATGTCTGATGGGTGCTTCTATGGGAGAAGAGCTGACTCACCAAGTCAGGTGATGAGGACATTGGAACTACAGAAAAACATTATTAAAGATGACTCTTGAGATGTCAGGAGGAAAGAAAAATGACTTCTCAGGTCAGAAAAGTGAAAGCTATCACAATGTGTGAGCCATGAGCTGAAATATGGTTTCTCAAGGGAGGCTTAAATGCATTAGATTAGTCGGCAATGTGGATAAGGGACTGTGGGATTTAATAACTTGTGTGTTAAAGAATGGCCCTGCAAATGTTACTTTATCATGAAAATGTAACCACTCTAATTGAATTTAGTAGCGATAGTAAAATTATTCTTTTGGTGAGGCCTGCTAGACGTATTAAATAAAATATCAAAAGTCACAGTGGATTAAACTCAAACTTTAGCAAGGGAGAGTTATTAAGCTCTAAATTCAGTGCTAGGGTTTTTTATTTTATATTTTCTGAAATGTACTAAGAAAGTTCTCCTTTTACATAATTTATGGTCATTCTGCTGTTTAAATGTGCCAAAAAATGTTCTCAGAGTCTTGGCAGTGTTTTGGAATATAGTGCATTATCTTAGTGTTGGGCTATATATAATGACCATTCGGTATATATTGATGGTGGTATTTCTTGAGCCAAATTCTCTCTTATGTGCAGAGAAAGGTATAGGCCACTGTTGTTGCATATGAAGGTTAGCATGCCTTATGAGTAAAGGAAGAAAAACACACCTTTTCTTCCTCTTCCTTTAACAAGTATGGATGTAGTTTTGCTAAGATATGTCTGCTCCATAAATTCTAATGAGAAGATGATGTTGATCTGAGATGGTCCCTGTATAAAGCTGGGATTCTGCTGTCCACATACTGAAGCCTTGCTGTGGAAAACTCCAGGGTCCCAGAGTTCCATGGACTTATGGAAATCATGAAGTATGTGTGGCAATTATGTGGAAGGGGATCTTCTTCTTTCCATCCAAGGACAAGCAGATGGAGCAAAAATGACGGTGAGGGAGGTAGGAAGGTTGTGTTTGGAATCCAGACACACAATGAGAAATATAATTGACTGAAAAGTGTCTATGCTTTTGGAGCCAGGCGGAGGTAGGAGTATCCAGGAAATACCCTTCTCTCTCACCTTTCAGGCTATGTCCTGGATTCCCAAAGGTGGCATGTTCTATGTTAAAGAGTATTGTGGAATTTATTTTTTAATATCAATTTTAAAAGTTCTAACATTCAAATGTGAATATTGGTTAGGACTTCATCACAGTCAAGTCACACTGTTTAAAGTTTCTCCAGCTGCCAAAATTTGGGCTTTATGGTGAATCATTAGGATAGACTTTCTAGGCCAAATGTGAGCACGACTCTGGGGCCATTGGTCCAAGGCTGGGGGAGCTTGACAAGTCTATTTAGATGCCTGACTTGGGAAGTCCCCTAGAAAATATCTTCATGTGTCATCCTCTGTATAGGATTAGCACAGACTGTGGGTTGAGGAAAAAAGTTAGGACCACTGGTCAGAGAGAGCTGAGATTTTTTTTCTTCCCCATCTTTCTCAGAGGTGTCAGTAAAGGAGAGAGCTTATGCATTTGAAACATTTGGATTACTGTGCAGCTCAAAAGAGCTGTTGCTGGCAGAATTTTCTCCTTCCTGAAGTTTTTCTTTGCCCCTAGAATACTAAGCAAAAAAGGAAGGAAAAGATGAAAGATAAATCCCTCTTTAAAAATACGTTTGGACCCACCAGAGAGAAAACTAGAGATTTCTCAATGAACAAATAAGTGGCATTGCTGCATTTTGGAAATTAGAAAATAGGCTCCATGATAGAGATATTTGGGAATTAATCATCTCTTGGCTCATCTGAGGCACAAAGCACATCAGTATTCACGTTGCGTTGCCAGGAAGCTGGCAGCTGGCTTGGGTTGTTATGTAACGTGGAACACGAGGGCTGCCAGGCCGGTCCTCAACGTGCCCCCGGGGAGCTGCAAGTCTTTATAACTCTTTCTTGTGTCAGCCATTCCTGCCAAATAGATTCCAGTAGCCTGGGTATGTTGGGCACAGACTTCAGGCTTCACAATTTTATGGGTGACATGCTTATCTTCGGGAATTCCATCCTCACTAGCCTCTGCCAACACCTGAGAGAAATCTGTAAGAAGCACACAATGGGTTCCTTTAGGGGAAAAAAAAGGTTCTTGAGAACCTGTGACTACCTTAAGAGTAAATGGGTTCTGATCTCTTACTTTCTCCTTTTTCCTTCTGTTGTAGCCTAGAGGCCTCTATCATCACAGGCTTGGTGGGGAAGGGCAGCTTTATCTTTCTTAGTTCAGCCCTATATGTGATTAGGCTCCCCATGATCAGTATGGTAAAGTAAACTGAGGACTGCTTCCTATAAATTCATCGTCTCTTCTGTATTAGTCAGCCAAAGGGGTGTGATGCAAAGTACCAGAAATCTGTTGGCTTTTATAAAGGATATTTATTTGGGGTAGAAGCTTATCATTACAAGGCCCTAAAGAGTCCGACTCAAGGTACCATTAGAGGTACTTTCTCACCAAATGTCCGTTGCGATGTTTTGAAGCAAGATGGCTGCCGATATCTGCAAGGGTTCAGCCTTCCTCTTTCCTCTTAAGGCTCTGTGGGCCCTGCATCTTTTAATCTCAGCTGTAGGCTGGATGGCTCGTTTCTTTCTGGGCTCAGCTGCTCTGGTCTCTTCACAAGGTTAGCTGTAAGCCATCAGACAAATGTCTCATCTCTCTTCTCAGGGCCACAGATCAAAGCTGACAAGTTCTTTCCACTTCCATGTCTATGGAGCTCTCTCTCTTCCTCTGTGTGTTATCCTCTTCTGTGTTCTTGATTGAGTGTCTGCTTATATAGCCCACCAAGGGGGTGGGGACCCAACCCTGCACACCCTAATGACGTGATGGAATCAAGCCCTAATCTTGATTTAATCAAGTAAACATGAAGCCTTTGAATTTAAATCAATCAAAGGGTACCATGCCCAGAGGGACAGACCAGTTTATAAACATAATCTATATCTCTTTTTGGAATTCATAAATAATATCAAATGGCCACACCCTCTTTTTTATTTCCTTTTCCTTCTTTTGAAGACTACAGTTTTAGTCACTACTCAGCTCTTGTAGCCTAAACTCTGGTCAGTCAATGGTACGCTACATTGGCTACACATTGGAATCACCTGGGAACTTACTGATGCCCAAATCCCACCCCCAGGGATTCTGATTTAATTGTTTTGATGCCAGGCCTGGGCATCAGGAATTTTGAAAGCCAGCCAGGTGAGTCTAATGTACAGTCAGGGTCCAGCAGCACTGAGGTAAATGACTAAGCCTGAATATTTTCTCCATCTCTTTCTTTCTTTCTTTTTTTATAGTTATTTCTTTACAACATAACTGGAAATTTGTAAATCTCAGCCCAAGTTTTAAAGACTTGGAAATAGGAATTTTTTTTTTATTAACACGGCTGCATGGTATTTTCTTTTGTTTCTAGAAATTGTCCGCTTAAAGAAAACTCATGCAGAAAATACAGAGTTCCTGTATACTCCCCTATTATTAATTACTTGGGAATGGGAATTTATGGCTTAATATGTAAAGGGTTCCTATTTGAAATGATGGAAATGTTTTGGTAATGGCGGTGATGGTAGCACAACATTGTAAAGACAATTAACAGCACTGAAACATGTATCTGAATATGATTGAAAGGGGAAATGTTAGACTGTATATATGGTAACAAAATTAAAATTTTTTTTTAAATCCATGGAACTGCAGTACACAGTGAACCCTAAGTTAAACCAAGAACTTTAATTAGTAGTACAGTTATAAAAATGTGCTATCATCAATTGTAACAAATGTCCCACAGCAATGCAAGGTGGTGGTGGTGGAGTGGTATAAGGGAATCCTGTATTTTAAGCATGATTGTTCTGTAAATCCACAACTTCTCTAATAAAGGGGAAAAAAACTTACATTAGTGTGGTGCATTTGTTACAACTAATGAAACAATATTATTATAATTGTACTATTAACTATAGTCCGTGATTTACATTAGGGTTCACTGTGTTGTATAGTCCTATGGTGGTGGTGGTGGTTGTTGTTTTAATTTTTATTCTAGTAACATATATACAATCTAAAGTTTCCCCTTTTAACTATGTTCAGAAATATAATTCAGTGCTGTTAATTATGTCCACAATGTTGTGCTATCATCACCACCATCCATTACCAAAACTTTTCCATCATACCCAGATAGAAACTTTGTACAATTTAAGCATTAACTCCCCATTCCCTATCCCTACCTTGGCCCTTGGTAACCTATATTCTAGTTTCTGACCCTTTGAATTTGCTTTTTCTAATTATTTCATATCAGTGCGATCATACAACATTTGTCCTTTTGTGTCTGGCTTATTTCATGTAACACGATATCTTCACGGTTCATCCGTGTTGTCATATGTATCAGAGCTTCATGCCTTTTTATGGCTGTATAACTTTCTATTGTATGTATATACTACCTTTTGTTTAACCATTCATTGGTTGATGGAACCGGGTTTCTTCCATCTTTTGGCAATTGTGAATAATGCCACTAAGAACATTGGTGTGCAAATATCTGTTTGAATCCCTGCTTTCAATTCTTTTGATATACACATAAAAATAGGATTGCTAGGTCATATTCATATGGTAATTCTCTACTTAATTTTCTGAGGAACCGCCAGACTCTTCCACAGCGGCTGCACCATTTTACGTTCTCTCCAACAATGAATGAGTGTTCCTATTTCTCCACATGGTCTCCAACACTTGGAATTTTCCATTTTGTAAATAGTAGCCATGCTGGTGTGAAATGGTGTTTCCTTGTGGTTTTGATTTGCATTTCCCTAATGCTAATGATGTTAAGCATCTTTTCGCGTGCTTTTTGGCCATTTGTTTATCTTTGGAGAAATGTCTGTTCAAGTCTTTTGCCCCTTTCTTAAATGACTTGTCTTTGTTGTCGAATTGTAGGATTTCTTTATATAGTCTGGATAGGAAACCTTTATCAGATATATGGTTTCCAATATTTTCTCTCATTCTTTAGGTTTTCTTTTTACTTTCATGATAAAGTCCTTTGCACAAAAGTTTTTAATTTTGATGAGGACCCATTTATCTATTTTTCATTTGTTGCATGTGCTTTGGGTGTAATGTCTAAGAAACTATTGCCTTACACAAGATCCTGCAGATACTTCCCTATGTTTTCTAATAGGAGTTTTATAGTTCTGGTTCTTATAGTTAGGCCTCTGATCCATTTTGAGTAGATTTTTGCATATGGTGTGAGTTAGGTGTGAGATATCTCCTATGGATATCCAGTTTTCCCAGCACCATTTGTTGAACAGACTCTTCTTTCCCAATTGGGTGGACTTGGCACCCTTTTCAAAAATCAGTTGGCCATAGATGTGAGGGTTTATTTTTGAACTCTCAATTTGATTCTGTTGGTCTACATGCCTGTCCTTGTGCCAGTGCCATGCTCTTTTGATTGTTGTGACTTTGTAAAAAGTTTTTTTTTTTTAAGATTTATTCATTATACCCCCCACCCCCCATTGTTTTGGGCTGTCTACTCTCTGTGTATTCGGGAATGGATCCCGGGACCTTCCGGAGTGGAGAGAGGTACTCCATCTCTGGCGCCACCTCAGCTCCCTGGTCTGCTGCATCTCTTATTGTCTCTCTTCTGTGTCTCTTTTTGTTGCGGCATCTTGCTGTGCCAGCTCTCCGTGTGGGCCAGCATTCCTGCGTGGGTCAGCACTTGGCATGGGCCAGCGCTCTGGGCTCCTCTTGGGCCCAGCTTGCTTTTCACCAGGAGGCTCCAGGCATCGAACCCTGGACCTCCTATGTGGTAGACGGGAGCCCAATCGCTTGAGCCACTTCTGCTTCCCTGTAATAAGTTTTAAGATTGGTAAGTGTGAGTCTTCCAACTTTGTTCTTCTTTTCCAAAGTTTCAAGATGGCTTTGGCTATTCCGGGCCCCTTACCCTTCCATGTAAATTTGATGATTGGCTTTTCCATCTCTACAAAGAAGGCTGTTGGAATTTTTATTGGCATTGCGTAATTCTATAAATTGCTTTGGGTAGAAATGACATCTTGACAATATTTAGTTTTCCAGTCTATAAACACAGAATGAACTTCCATTTATTTAAATCTTCTTTGATTTCTTTTAGCAATGTTTTGTGGTTTTCTGTGTATAAGTCCTTTATGTCTTTGGTTAGATTTATTCCTAGATATTGGATTCTTTTAGTTGTTATTGTAAATGAGATTTTTTTTCTTGATTTCCTTCTCAGATTGTTCATTATTAGTGTATAGAAACAATGCACTGCCACTTTGCTGAATTCATTTATTAGTTCGAGTAGCTTTGTTGTGGATCTTTCTGCATGTTATTTTGAAACCAAGAATAAGCATACCTGGGCATTGACTTGTGTATATCATTATCTAACCAGGGATGAATTACTTAATTTGTCAGGATATTAGTTGTTTAAAAAAATTTTTAATCTTGGCTTTAAAATTAGATTATGGATTGGTAAATCCATTAGAAAAATGAATTTAATGAAACATCCCCTCTAGCTCTAAAATGCCATGACTCTGAGACAGAACAGGTGGAATTGATGAGGATTGAGGGCGGCTGTGAGGGATTCCATGGATATGAACTACATCATGTTCTAGCGGTAAGGAGAATGTGGATAAAGAACCACCACATGCATGGGGCTCTGATTCTGGGAAGCAGCCCTCAGGGCAGTTCTGAGCAGAAAATAAAAGGATATAAAATAAAGATCTGGAAGGACCCATAGTTGATTTAGAAATTAGAGTTCGTGTCAGGGAGACTGTTAGAAAGTGTTGGGGACTTTTTAAGTGATGGAGTGTACACAGCAGGGCTTTGTCTGGTTCCAGTGGAGAATGAGAGGCATTTTTTCTTTGTGAAAATTATAACCGCATCTTACTTGCTTACTTCCCCCACCCCCCACCTTGTGCTGCCAATGGTTTAAATGTTGCTTTTTGGGATTCTTTCAAAGTTCATACTTACTTCTCCCCTGCTCTGATCCTCTTGGAGAAATGTGAATGGCTCAGGGTTGTGGATTTTGTGTGTGTGTGTGTGTGTGTGTGTTTTCTCCTCCTTCTCTCTACATTAACACAACTAATGAGTTTGAATTATGGTGCCAAGAGCTATTAGTGTAGAATGCAGGCCTGCCCCAGACACCTCCAGGCACAGAATTTTACTTAGGCCCATGGGAAAGTGAGAGGAGGCGACCTCCTGGGGCGGCCCAGCCATCTCAGCCTCTGAAACTGGGAGCTGGAGCCAGCCCCGTAGCGTGTGGCCATCAGGATGACGCAGAGAGGCGTGTGAACGCAGCCGGCCGCTGCAGCTGGTGCACTTGACTCTGGGCAGCGCGTTCCCAGGAACCCGCGGGACACTGAGATCTGCCAGATGGGGGAGCCGGCGTGAGTCACGCTGGGCGATTCATTAAGAAACGTTTTCTGGGTCATCTGGGTGCAGAGCACTGACTGCTTTCCCCGCTAACTGGAGTGGGAGGCACCCCTATGCCCACACCAGGAATCCCCAAGTTCATTAACATCTGTTGAAAACTACGGCCTGATCTCTAAGCTGGCAGTGAGCAGAGCCCAGGCTGTGATTGTCTCTGGCTTGTAATTTGTTCCATGATTTCACCACTTTGGGTAGGGGATGGGAGGTTAGTCAGATTAGAAAAATATGCATGTAAGTTGCTGTGAGGTCACTCTGCATTCTGGTAAGGTCCAAAGTGGTATAGACCTTACTATATACTGCTGGTGTTATGGCTGGGAAATGTCAGGGATGGTGTTTTCCTTTTTTTGTCAGATACCTGCAAAATGCCTCACGGTGAATAACAAATGTGCTTGTGAGAAGTAAGCTGACTGTCAAAAAATTCTTTACTGATATAGAATATCCAGTCAGAAAAACGGGTGTCCCCCA
The DNA here is from genome assembly GCA_004027955.1 of Chaetophractus vellerosus. Classification (NCBI taxonomy): domain Eukaryota; kingdom Metazoa; phylum Chordata; class Mammalia; order Cingulata; family Chlamyphoridae; genus Chaetophractus; species Chaetophractus vellerosus. The sequence continues at coordinate 76 of PVKH010038126.1, read as the reverse complement.
GAACCTGTGACAGTGACTTCATTTGGAAAAAGCTGTCTTTGCAGATGTAGTGAAGGATCTTGAGATGAGATCATCC
>PVKH010038125.1:0-11370 GCA_004027955.1 Chaetophractus vellerosus | reverse complement strand
GAGGGCATGACAGCCTCTCTGGGTCAGTCTTTCCAGAGAGGGGCAGCGAGTCCAGAGGGTCCCCCGCTGCTGGACAGCCATCCTACTGCTCTCCCAGGGCTCTGCTGTTTGCCCAGTGGGGCACAGCCCAGCCTGGGATGGGGAGGAGGAGCCCTGGCACAGGGGGTTGTGAAATCACACTAACTGAGCACGTACTACATGCTAAGCAACGAAATGGACAATTTAGGCCCTGACAACTGAGGGCGTGGGTTCAATTCCCCTATTTTAGGATGATGAAACTGAGGCTTGGAGGGGCTAAGTGGCTGGGTCAAGGCCAGTTAAACCTATTTTGCAATAATTCATCAGAAAGTGGAGGGTCTTCTCCTATACTGTCTCCCAAGAAGATGGGGAACTAAAGAGGGGTAGAAGAACGGATGACTACTCTGTCCTCTTGTTTTAATTTATTTACAAACACTCTACATCCACCAACCCCCGCCCCCCATCCCCTGGTAGCCTCCAGTCTGCTTTCTGTCTCTACGAATTTGCTATTTGAGCTATCACATATCATATAATTCTTGTTCTTATGGCCTCTGCTTCTGTCACTCAGTCTAATGTCTTCAAGGTTCATCCTTGTTGCAGCAGGTCTCAGAACGTCATTCCTATTTATGGCTGAAGAATATTCCATTGTGTGTATGCACCACATTTTGTCCATAAATTCATATGTTGATGGACGCTTGAGTTGTTTCCACCTTTTGGCTACCGTGCTGCCACGAGCAGGTATGCAGGGATCTGGTGGAGGCCCTGTTTTCACTTTCTTTGAGTAAATACCTAGGTGTGGGATTGGCGGGTCATATGGTGTCGCTATATTTAAGTTGTTGGGGAACCACCATACTGCTTTCCACAGTGGCTAAACCCTTTTAAATTCCATCAACAATCTACTAGAGTCCAATTCCTCCATAGCCTCTCCAACACTTGTTATTTTCCTTTTTTAAAAAAATAGCCATCCTTGGTGTGAAGTGATTTCTCCTGGTTTTAATTTGTACTTCCTATTGCTTAATGATGTTGAGCATCTTAAATGCTTAATTGCCACTTGTACATCCTCTTTGGAAAAAAATATTTTTTCAAGCCTGCCCATTTTTTCGTTGGGTTGTTTTTGTTGTTGCATTGTAAAAGTTCTTTATATATTCTGAATAATAAGCCCTATCAGGTATATAGTTTGCAAATATTTTCTCCCATCTCTAGACTGTCTTTTCACTTTTGATAATGTCCTTTGATGCACAGAAATTTTTAATCTCGAAGTCAAATTTATCTGTTGTTTCCTGTGTTGCTCATATTTTCAGTATCATCTCTAAGAATCCATAGCCAAATGCTAGAGTATCAGTATTTGTCCCTCTATTATCTTCTAAGAATTTATGCTTTTAGCTCTTATATTTAGGTTCTTCATCTAATTTCAGTTAACTTTTGCACACCATGTGAGGTAGGAGTCCAGCTTCATTATTTTATAGGTTGATATCCAGGTTTACCAGCACCATCTGTTGAAGAGACTTTCTTTCCCAATTGCATGTCATTGACACTCTTGTAGAAAGTCAATCACCTAGAGATGTGTGAGTCTATTTCTGGGCTTTCAATTCTATCCGATTAGTCAAATTGTCTATCCTTATGCCAGTACCACACTGTTCTGATTACTGTAGCTACATAGTGTATTTCAAAATCAGGAAGTATGAGTCCTCCAAATTTGTTCTTGTTTTTTGAAATTGTTTCGGCTATTCAGAGCCAATTGTACTTCCATATTAATTTGAGGATTGACTTTTCCATTTCTGCGAAAAGACCAACACAATTTTGATAGAGATTGTGTAGTATTGACATCTTAATAATAATAATAATAATAATAATAATAATAATTAACTCTTCCAATCCATGAACACGGGATGTGCTGCCTTCTTTAATTTCTTTCAGTAATTTGTAGCTTTCAGGAGAAAAGTCTTTCAAATCATTGATTAAATTTATTCCTAAAGGGAGCAGTTGTAGCTCAGTGGTTGAGTGCCTGCTTCCCATGTACCAGGTCCTGGGTACCTCCTAAAAAAATTATTTCTAGATTTTTATTCCTTTATATGCTATTGCTCAGAAATTGTTTTCTTTATTTTCTCTTTCAATTGTTCCCTGCCAGTATGTAGAAACACAACTGACTTTTGCATGTTGATCTGGTATCACTTTAATCAACTAGTTTGTTAGCTCTAGTAGTTTTCTTGTAGATTCCTTTAGATGTTCTACATGTAAACCATGTCATATGCAAATAGAGGTAGTTTTACTTCTTCCTTTCCAATTGGATACATTTCTTTTTTTCTTACCTACTTGCTCTGGCTAGTTCTTGCACAATATTGCATAGCAGGAGTGAAAGCCAGCATCTTGTTTACTTCCTGATCCTCAGGGAAAAGCTTTTAGTCTTTCATTATCCAGTATAATGTAAGCTATAGGTTTTTCATAAATGGCCTTTATTGTATTGAGAAAGTTCCCATCTATTCCTATTGTTCTGAGTGTTTTTTAATCAAGAAACGGTGCTGGGCTTTTTCAAATGCCTTCTCTGGGTCTGTTGAGACGATCATGTGTGGTTTTTTTTCTTCATTCATTTACATGATGTACTATTTGAATATTTCCATATGTGGAACCACCCTAGCATTCCTGGTATAAATATTATTTGGTCATGGTGGACAATCTTTTCAAAATACAATTGCATTTGGTTTGCTAATATTTTGTTAAGGATATTTGCATCTTTATTCATAAGGGAAACTGGTCTATAGGTTTTCTTTCCTTGTGATGTTTTTATCAGGCTTTGATATCAGAGTCATGCTGGCTTTATAGAATGAATTAGAAAGTGTTCCCTCCTCTTGAATTTTTCAGAAGAATAGATATTAATTCTCTAAATGTTTGGTAGAGTTCACCAGTAATGCCATCTGGTGGTGGACTTTTCCTTGGGGAAGTTTTTTGATTATTGACTCAGTGTCTGTACTTGTTATAGATTTCTTGAGGTTTTTCTTTCTTCTTGGGTCAGTTTAGGTAATTTGTGAGTTTTTTCCAAATCTAAATTATGTAATTTAGATTTGTGTACAGTTGTTCATAGCATTCTCTTATAATCCTTTTTGTTTCTGTAAGTTCAGTAGTCTTATGACCATTTTCGTTTCTGATTTTAGTTATTTGTTCCTTTTCTCTTTTTTTGTTTGTCTAGTTTAACAACTTTTTATTTTGTTGATCCCCTCAGGTGTTTTTCTATTCTCTCTACTCTAATCTTAATTATTGCTTTCCTTCTGCTAACTTTGGAGTTACTGTGCTGTCTTTCTAGTTCTTAAAGATATGGAATCAAGTTGTTGATGTGAGATCTTTTTCTTTTTTATATAAGGCACTCATAGCTATAAATTTTCCTCTGAGGACTGCCTTCACTGTATCACATAGGTTTTGGCATGTTGGGTTTTTGTTTTTGTTCATTCTAAGAATTTTCTAATATCACTTTTGAATTCATTTTTAACCCACTGGATGTTCAAGACTGCTGTTTTTTCCACACATTTTGTAAATTGTTGTTTTCCTTCTGTTCATTGGTTTCTATCTTCATTACATTGTTTGGAGAGAATTTGCTTTGTATGATTTCAATCTTTTGAAATGTATTGAGACTTTCTTGTGTCGCAACATATGTTCTCTTCTCTAGGGTGATCCATGTGCACTTGAGAAGGATGTGTATTCTACTGTTGTTGAGTGACGTGTTCTATATGTGCTTGTTAGAGCTAGGTGGTTTATGGAGTTGTAAGAGTCCTCGATTTCCATGGTGATTTTCTATCTCTGTCTTCTACTCAGTACTGTAACTGGTTATTGAAATCTCCTACTATTATTTTAGAAGGGTCTATCTCTCCCTTTAATTCTGTCAATGTTTGCTTCATGTATTTGGGGGCCCTATTGTTAGGGACATATATGTCTGTAATTGTTATGTCTTCTTGTTGAATTGACCCTTTTATCAATAAATAATGTCCTTATTTCTTTCTTATAACAGTTTTTTGAGTTAATGTCTATTTTGTCTGATATTAGAATAGCTACCCTGGCTCTCTTTGGTTATAATTTGCATGTTATATTTTTTTCAATCTTTTCACTTTCAACCTATATGGTTCTTTAGATCTAAATAGCATACACTTGGATCTTGCTTTTTGATTCATTTCACCAATCTGCCTTTTTATTGGAGTGTTTAATACATTAACACTTAAGGTAATAACTGAAAAGACAAGGCTTACTTTGGACATTTGGCTACTTGCTTTTTGCATATAATATATCTTTTATATCCCTCCTTTCCTCTATTACTTCCTTCCTCTTTGTTTTGAAGATCTATTGTAATGAGCCATTTGGAATCACCTCTCATATTCCTTTCTGTGGCTATTTTCATTTTTTTTGCATGTGTTTACCATGGAGATTATATCTGATATCTTAAGTTTATTACAATTTAGTTTGTATTGATACCAGCTTAACTTCAATAGCAAGACATACTGTGTTCCTATATATGCCACTTCCCTCCCTCTGCTGGATGTTATTTTGTGAAAATTACATTTTAATACATTGTGCTCAATGTATAATATATTATCCTAAATGTTTATGGTTGTTTCATGCCCCTGAGTTTCAAATTATATAAAAAGTAAAAGACATTATTTCAAATTTTAAAAAATGGAATAATATTAACATTTACATTAATTCATGTAGGTATATATAATGAAGGTCTTTATTTCTTTTTACAGCTTGGAGTTAATGTCTTATATTCCTTCCCCTCAATATGTAAGACCCCTTTTAACATTTATTATAAGGCAGATCTATTGGTAGATGTATTAGTTTCTCCCTGGTTTTTGAAAGGCTGTTTTTTTTTATTTATAATATTCTTGGTTGGCAATATTTTTCTTTCTGACTTTGGATATGTCATCCCAGTGCCTTCTTGTTTCCATGGTTTCTAAGAATAAACCACAACTTAATCTAACTAAGGATCCCTTGTACATGCTGTGTCACTTCTCTCTTGCTATTTTCAATATAATCTTTGTCTTTGGGCTTTGACAATTTCATTATAATGCGTCCTGGTGTATATCTCTTTGAGTTTTTCCCATTTGGAGATTATTGAGCTTCATGGACTTGTATATTCATATCTCTCATCAGATATAGGGAGTTGTCATCCATTAATCTTTTCCCCCTTTCTCTCACTCGTCCCTCTGTGGGTGTCCAGTGATGAGTCTATTGTATCACTTGATGGTGTCCCACAGGTTCCTCAGGCTCTGTTCACTTTTTCTTTCTTTTGTCTTTATGTTCCTCAGACAAGATAATTTCAGTTGTCTTATCTTCAAGTTTACTGAACCTTTCTTCTGCATGCACCAATCGGCTATTGAAACCCTGTATTGAATCATTCAATTGAGTTATTGTACTTTTCTGCTTCCAAATTTCTATTTGGTGCCTCTTTATAATTAATTTCTCATTATTAAAATTATGACTTTGTTCATATATTGTTTTTCTGAAATCCTTTAATTCTTTCTTGATGATTTCCTTTATTTCATTGACCTATTTAACTGAGTTATCTATAATCTTTGATTAGTATTTCCAGTAACTGGGCTTCCTCTGTGATATTTTTTGTTGAATGCCCTTTTCCTGTGACTGGGCCATACTTTCCTGTCTCGTTGTATGCTTTTTATTTTTATTTTTATTTTTATTTTTTTGTAACTGGACACTGAGTATTATATTGTGGTCACTCTAAAAACCTAGTTCTTCTACTCCTCAGTCTGCCAGACCAAGAAAAAGAGAAAGAAAAGAAAAGAAAAGAAAAGAAAAGGAAAGGAAAGGAAAGGAAAGGAAAGGAAAGGAAAGGAAAGGAAAGGAAAGAAGGGGTAAAAGGAATGGAAAGAAAGAGAGAGGGAAAGAGAAAGAAAAAAAAACTACAAAGAAACAAAACAACCCTGTGATGGTTAGGCTAATTGTCAACTTGGCCAGGTAATGGTGCCCAGTTGTTTGGTCAAACAAGCTGGGCTAATAGTAATACAAGAACATTTCATGGACTTTAATCATCAATGCAGTGATTGCATAGATGCTGATTACATCTACATTCAATCAAGGAGATTGCTTTCAGCAATGAGTGATATCTTTTCCTATCAGTTGAAAGCCTTAAAAGGGGAAGTGATTTCTGCATTCAGAGAGAGAATTCCTAGCTCTACTTTGGATAGCCACCATCTCCTGGGAACTCATGAAGGACCTTCATCGGAGCCCCTGGTTTTCAGCCTGCCCTGCAGAATTTGGGCTTGTGTATACCCATGGTCATGTGAGAGAAGTCTATAAAATCACATATTATTTACAGATTTCACCTGCCCATTCTGTTTCCCTAGAGAACCCTGACTAATACAGCTTGGTGCCAGGAGTGGTTCTTGAGGAACAGAATCTTTAAAATGGGATTTCTAAAGTAGTTGGTTCTGTACTCTGTTTGGATTCAAGGGCAATAATGACTCCCTTTCCAATAATCAAGAGGCCACTGACAATCCATGGCATGAGTTGGCAATGGAGATATGCAAAATATCACCACTGGATTTGACTACTTCCATGCTTATAAGAAACAAGGATCTGGGTGAGGGTGTTTTCAACACCTTACCAGAGTTTTGTGGAAACAAAAGATGCAACGATGTTGGCTGGCTGTTCCTGAATACTCTGGATACAGTTACAAAAGAAAGGGATGAGCTAAAAGCTTTAAATTTGCAACTTAAATGCCACATGAATGATGTAAAAGTTTCTATGTGTGCTCAGAAAGAAAATCTTGTTTCTTGCAGCCACAGACTTGAGATCTCTGAAAACCAGACCCAGAGTCTCATTGTACAAGTAGCAGAGTTATAATGGAAACTAAAATCTAAGCCTCGCAGGGTGTCTGTGAGGGCATTGACTGGAAAGGAGTAGAACCCTGAGAATTGGGATGGAGACATATGGGTTGATAATTATGGTAACAGTGGGGACATTGAAACCCTAAATTCTGCTGACACTTTGCCAGATAAACCTGTAATGGTCTGCCCTGTGGAGACCACTCAATGTCAAGCTTGTATTAGCCAGGCTCCAGCCTGTCCCAGGGAGTCCAGACCTCCTCCCAGCCCTGAGGCATACCGGCCAAATTCCAGCCTGCATTGCCCAACCTCCACCCTGCCCTGAGGAGTCTGTCATCCAACCATCAAGGATTTGAAGGATGCAAGGGTGGCGATTCCCACCTCCTCCCCATTCAACTCTCCTATTTGGCCGTGCAGGAAATAGGTGGATCTTGAAGGATGACAGTAGATTATTGTAAACTTACGGGGTGGTGACTCCAATTGCAGCTGCTATCCCAGATGTTGTATCATTGCTTGAGCAAATCAGCACATCACCTGGAACCTGGTATGCAGCTATTGATCTGGGAAATGCTTTTTTCTCAATTTTATTAGTAAGGACCACCAGAAAGAGTCAGCTTGCAGCTGGCAAGGCCAGTAATATACCTTCACTGTCCTGCCTCAGGGGTATATCAACTCTCCAGCCCTAAGTCATAATATTGTCTGCAGGGACCTTGATCATCTCTCCCTCCCACCAGACATCACAATGATCCATTATATTGATGATATGTTGATTGCACCTGGTGAGCAGCAAGTAGCAATGACTCTAGACTTATTGGTAAGGCATTTGCATGACAGAAGGTGGGAGATAAATCCAACAAAAATACTGGGCCTTCCACCTTCGTGAAATTTCTAGGTGTCCAATGGTGTGCGACATGTCAAGATATCCCTTCTAAAGTGAAGGATAAACTGCTGCATCTGGCCCCTCCTATGACTATAAAAAGACACAATGCTTAGTTGGCCTCTTTGGATTTGGGAGACAACACATTCCTCATTTGGGTGTGCTGCTCTGGCCCATTTACCAAGTGACCAGAAAGGCTGCTGGTTTTGAGTGGGAACCAGAACAAGAGGAGGCTCTGCAACAGGTCCAGGCTGCTGTACAAGCTGCAATGCCACTTGGGCCATAGGATCCAGTAGATCCAATGGTGCTGGAAGTGTCAGTGACAAATATACAAGCTGACCAGAGCCTTTGGCAGGCCCCTATAGGAGAATCACAACATAGCTCCTTAGGATTTTGGAGCCACGCCCTACCATCTTCTACAGATAACTATTTTCCTTTTGAGAAACAGTTTTTGGCCTGCTACTGGGCCCTAGTAGAGTCTGAGCGCTTAACCATAGGCCTCCAAGTTACTATGACACCTGAGTTACCTACCATGAGCTGGGTATTGTCTGACCCAGCAAACCATAAAGTTGGGCATGCACAGCAGCACTCCATCATAAAGTGGAAGTGGTATACACGAGATACGGCTCGAGCAGGTCCTTAAGGCACAAGTAGATTACATGAGTAAGTGGCCCAAATGTCCATGACAACCACTCCTTCCATGTTACCCTCTCTTTCCCAGCCCACAGCAATGGCCTCTTGGGGAATTCTTTACAATCAGTTGACCAAGGAAGAGAAAACTCAGGCCTGGTTTACAGATGATTCTGCATGATATGCAGGTACCACCCAAAAGGCTGCAGCATTGCAGTTCCTTTCTGAGATGTTCCTGAAAGACAGTGGTGAGGACAAATCCAGTGGGCAGAACTTCGAGCAGTGCACCTGGTTGTTCATTTTGCTTGGAAGAAGAAATGGCTGGAGGTGCCTTTATACACCGATTCATGGGCTGTTGCCAATGGTTTGGCTGGATGGTCAGGAACTTGGAAGGAATATGATTGGAAACTGGTGACAAAGGAGGTCTGGGGAAGAGGTATGTGGATTGACCTTTCTGAGTGGGCAAAAAAACATGGAAATATTTGTGTCCCACGTGAATGCTTACCAGAGGGTGACTTCAGCAGAGGAAGATTTTAATAATCAAGTGGATAAGATGACCCACTCTGTGGCTAGCACTCGGCGTCTTTTCCCAGCTCCTGCTGTCATTGCCCAATGGGCTCATGAACAAAGTGGCCCCGGTGGTATGGATGGAGGTTATGCATGGGCTCAGCAACATGGACTTCCCTCATCAAGGCTGACTTGGCTACAGCCACTGCTGAGTGTTCAGTCTGCCAGCAGCAGAGACCACACTCAGCCTGATATGGCACCATTCCCCGAGGTGATCAGCCTCCTACCTGGTGGCAAGTTGATTACAGTGGACCACTTCCATCATGGAAGGAGCAGTGATTTGTTTTAACTGGAATAGCTACATACTCCAGATATGGCTTTGCCTTCCCTGAACTCAATGTTTCTTTCCAAACTACCATCTGTGGATTTACCAAATGTCTTATCCACTGCCATGGTATCTCATACATTGCTTCTGATCAAGGAACCCACTTCACAGCAAATGATGTGGGGGAATGGGCACATAGTCATGGAATTCACTGGTCTTACCATGTTCCCCATCGTTCTGCAGCAGCTGAATTGATAGAACAGTGGAATGGTCTTTTGTAGACTCAATTACAGCACCAACAAGGTGGCAATACCTTGCAGGGCTGGGGAAATGTTCTCCAGGAGCCTGTGTATGCTCTGATCACTCTATGGTGCTGTTTCCCCCATACCCAGGTTTCACAGGTCCAGGAATCAAGGGGTAGAAGTGAGAGTGGCACCACTCACTATTAATCCTAGTGATCACTAGGAAAATTTTTGCCTCCTGTCACTGCAACTTTAAGCTCTGCTGGTCTACAAGTCTTAGTTCTAAAAGGACGAGTGCTTCACCAGGGAACACAACAATGATTCCATTTAACTGGAAGTTAAGACTGCCACCTGGCCACTTTGGACTCCTCGTGCCTGTGAGTCAACAGGCAAAGAAGGGAATTACTGTCCTGGCTGGGTTACAGGCTGGATTGATACTGGCTATCAAGGGGAAATAGGACTGCATCTACATAATGGGGGTAACGAAGAGTTAGCCTGGAATACAGGAGACCCCTTAGCCTGTCTCTTAGTACTACCATGCTGTGGCAGTTTGATATTGTTTATGAATTCCAAAAATAGATATTGGATTATGTTTGTAAACTGGTCTGTTCCTCTGGGCATACTGGATTATATTGGATTCGGAGGTTTCACTTTTACTTGATTAAATATGATTAAGGCTTTGATTGGACCACATCAGTAGGCCATGCATCCCCCCTCCCTTGGTGGGCAGGGACTTACAGAGAAACCACACCACAGAGAAGGAAGATTGGAGTTTTGATCCTGGAGCCTGGAAAGTAAACATTCAGGAGAAGCAGATACGTGATGAAAGAGAGAAGGTTCCATTTGACATGGCAGAGGCCCTGGGAAGTGAGATGAACTGTACACCTGAGAATTTACAGCTGACCTTGTAGAGAGAGGAGAGCAGCTGAGCCTAGAGAGAATCAAGTCCCAAGAAGAGAGGAACCCAGGAAACCTGAACTCTTGGCAGCCATTGGCAGCCATCTTTCTCCAACACGTGGCAACAGACTTTGGTGAGGGAAGTAACTAATGCTTTATGGCCTGGTAACTGCAAACTTCTACTCCAAATAAATACCCTTTATAAAAGCCAACAGATTTCTGGTATCTTGCATCAGCACCCTGTTGGCTGACTAATACACGTGTCCTGTGATTAAAGTCAATGGAAAATTGCAACAACCCAATCCAAGCAAGACTAACAATGGCCCAGAATCTTCAGGAATGAAAGTTTGGGTCACCCCACCAGGCAAAGAACCACGGCCAGCTGAGGTACTTGCTGAGGGTAAAGGAAACATGGAATGGGTAGTGGAAGAAGGTAGTGAGAAATATGAACTTCAACTACATGACCAGTTACAGAAACAAGGACTGTAATGGTCATGAATATGTCTTCCTTGTTATGAGTATGATTGCATATGTACATAAAACAAATATCTTTGTTCTCTTCCCTAAACTTTTCCCTTATCATATGACATAAATTTTATTCATTTCTTGTCATAATATTTAAGGATGTCAAGTTTAAGAGTGAATATTACCCAAGGACTTGCACTCTATTCTGGAGAGAATTAGTGTACTTCCATTTGTGTGCAGGACAGTTGAATATTGTTGGATGGAAATATATATATATATTTGTCTGCTATTGTTTTTAATTAGAAACTTAAGTATGGTTTAAGGTGATGTGTTTGGCTGCCAAGTTGACAAGGGGTGGACTGTGATGATTAGGCTAATGTGTCAATTCAGACAGGTAATGGTGCCCAGGTGTCTGGTCAAGCAAGCACTGAGCTAATTGTAATACAAGGACATTTCATGGACTTTAATCATCAGTGAGGTGATTGCATGGATGGCTGATTATATCTAAATTCAATCAAGGAGATTGCCAACAGTGAGTGACATCTTATACAATCATTTTGTTAAGCCCTGGCTCGCGGACCGCTC
>PVKH010038124.1:0-11373 GCA_004027955.1 Chaetophractus vellerosus | reverse complement strand
TCCCTTCCAGGATCTTCAGAACCTTGGGAAGTCAATCCTGAGACCTAATGATTACATCTGGGTCACCAAATGTTTACCCAGCAATGGGCTTGCTGCTTAATGCACACAGAACCCAATACTGTGTCACCAGGATTTTGAGAAAAGAAAGAGATTTTTTTTTTTTTTGAAATTTGACTAGCAAGGAGGCAGGAGGCAAGCTTAAATATGTCTCCCCAATCCAAGAACTTCAGGGAGATTTATAGAATGGAAACCAAAGGAGGTGGGGATAAAGAGGATTAAGGTTGCCATATTCTGATTGGTAGTTTAAAGGATGTATATATGGTTGAAATATGCCAGTGGTCTGAATCTAATCTACCATCTTAAGATGCCCTTTGCATGCCATTTGCTTCTGATGCTTCCTCGTCCCTGAATCTTGGTGATCCAGGATGGTGATTGTGTTCCTATCGTCTCAGGATTTGCTCAAGGGGTAAAGCATAATGTGTCTGTGTCTGAGCTGACTCCAATTTCCCACTTGCACGTGAGTTTGACTGTGGCTAAGTTTGACTGCCTGTAAAACAAACTCTGGAAACAATTTTAGAAATGTAAGAGGAAGAAATCATGATAATCATTGATAGTTGTAAAATATGCTTACTAAAATTTTCTTTGCTTAAGTAGCTCTAAAAATTCTAATACCTTCCCTCAGGCCCAGCAGAGCTGTTTTTCTTTTCTATTTTTTTTTAAGATTTATTTTTTTTATTACATATCTCCCCTTCCCCCCACTGTGGTGACACGCCGAGACTGGTCACTGCACAGGCGCGGCTTTCCCCACTTGTGGGTGCCTTCTGCTTCCGTTCACGGCTGGCTTTCAGTTTGCAGGTGGCTGGCTATGCTCCATTCGCAGGTGAACTGCCCTGCCCGTGGCAGCTTTTGCCTGTCCGTGGCAGCTTTTTGCCCTGCCCATGGTGGCTCTGGCCCACCCATGGCAGCTTGACATTCTCAAGGCGGTCTGCCTGCTAGGAGAGGTCTCCAGGAACCGAACCCAGGGCCTCCCATGTGGTATGCCAGCGCCCTATCCACTGGGCTATCCAGCCGGCCCCTGAGCTGATTTTCTATTAATCTAATTTACTCTTTACACTAAGTTCTGCCCAATATATTAACTAGACCTTCACAGTTCTGCTTAGAGGATAAGGTGACATCTCAAGCTAAAACCAGACAGAATGGTGTCAGGAGCATCTTTTGACCCAGTAAATCTGTAGCTTTTCTTAGAGACAAAATAAAAGCTTTGATATCCTTGATGGTTTGCTGAGAAAGGAGTCATGCATGTAGGCACCTGCACAACAATATATGAACTGTGGTTTCTTATCCTCTGAAACTCAGGGGGGAGGAGGGGAAGCCAGTTTGATGAGCGTGAGACAACACAGGACTGAGAAATTGCACTTACTCTCCTTGACCCCTTCCCTCTTTTCTTTGCCTAAAAAAATCATGCCTTCCATTCTCTCTTTGAACTGGTTTGGGGAAGATTCTTCCAGTTCCTTGCTCCTGTACTTGCAATAAATCACCTTCTCAATGAGAGATGTGTTTCTCCTTTGTGGTGCAGGATTGGGCATGCCCTTCTGCCCTTCTATTGCAAATAGCCATACTTGTGGTAACAGCAACATGTTTGGCCTGAAGGATGAGGGGAACATATCAATTATAGCTGGATTCCCAGAAAAAACAGTAACACTAAAAGAAGAAAAATTCTACAAAGTGTGATATGGCAAAATGAAAAAATAATTCTATATCTAGTAAAAATATTTGAGAATCTCAAGTATAATATGGAGACAGCTGTTGGAAATCCTGGACTCCTCTCTCACATGGCAAGTCACAAACCAGCATCTGCTGGTCTCTCCCTTCTCTACCAGGTTTCATTGCTTTCACCTTCTTGCTTTTGTGGCTTTCTCTCTCTTTGAATTCCATTTTCTTATAAGGAACATCATTAAAATCTTTAAGACCCTTCCTTGAGCAGGCTTAACTGAAGTAGCATAATCAAATGGTCTGACACAAAAGAGGTATGCACCCAAAGGAATGTCCTTCAAGAACATGATTTTATGGAGCACATACAGTCTCAAAATAGCATACATATATAACCTAATATTTTGCATTTTAACAATTTGTAAATATAGAATTCAGTGGTGTTAATATTGACCTTGTGCTACCATCACCACCATCCATTACCAAAACTTTTCTATCACCCCAAATAGAACCTCTGTAGAAATTAAGCATTAACTCCCCATTCCCTACCCACAGTCCAGACCCTGGTAAACTGTATTCTAGTTTCTGACACTATGAATTTGCATATTCTAATTACTTCTTATCATTGAGGTCATACAGTGTTTGTCCTTTTGGGACTTGCTTATTTCAAACAATATGATGTCTTCAATTGCCAGTAGGTTGTTTCATGTTTGAGAAATCAAGTCCTTTATATGGTGAAATAAAATTCTTTATTCCTTTTTATGTATATACCACATTTTTAAATCTTTTCAAGCAATGGTAGACAATTAGTGTATTAGTCAGCCATAGGAATGCTGATGCAAAATACCAGAAATCTGTTGGCTTTTATAAAAGGTTATTTATTTAGGGTAGAAGCTTATAGTACCAGGCCATAAAGTGTACATTATTTCCCTCAGCAAACTCTGTTGCCACATGTTGGAGAAAGATGGTTGCTGATTTTCAGCCTTCCTCTTCCTCTTAAGGCTCAATTTTCCAGCTTCTTCCAATATCAGCTGCAGGTTGGGACAGGTATAATCTCTCTCACAGGGCTCATTTCTCTCCAGGCTCAGCTGCTCTGTTATCTCCACAAGGCCAACTGTAGACTGTCAGGCTCTCTAGGTTTTGTCTCTTTCCCCTGGGCTCGATTCTCCTTGGGCTCAGCTCTGAAATGTCAGGTGAGCGGCTTGTCTCTCTTCCCAGGGCCTCTGCCTCATGGCCAAGCTCCTCTGTGTGCTTATTTCCCAGGCTCCAGGATCAAAATTCCAACCTCCCTTCTCTGCAGTGCAGTTTCCCTGTGAGCCCCCACCCACCAAGTGGGAGGGGACTTAATGTCCTACTGAGGTGGCCCAATCAAAGCCTTAATCTTCATTTAATGAAGTAAAAGTGAAACCTCTGAGTCCAATATAATCTAACATGCTCATAAGAGCAGACCAGTTTACAAACATAATCCAATGTCTATTTTTGGATTTCATAAACAATATCAAACTGCTATAATTGGTTGTTTCCATCTTATGTCAATTGTGATTACTCCCTCTATGAAAATATCTCTTCAATTCTTTGATTTCAATTCTGTAATGTATATAGCAGGAAGTGGGATTATCTGGTCATATATTTAACTTTCTGAGGAAACTCCAAACTTTTTTGACAGCAGTTTCAACATCATTTTACATTCCCAGCAACAATGAACAAGAATTTGATTTCTCCACATAATCTGTGACATTAGTTATTTTCTGTTTTTTTTTTTCCTTTTTATTATAGACATTCTAGTGGGTGTACAGTGGTATCTCATTTTGTACTTTTGATTTGCATTTACCTAATGCTGCTAATGTTGTGCATCTTTTCAAGTGCTTATTGAGGATTTATATATCTTGGGGGAAAATATATTCTAATTTTGTCCATTTTAAAAATTGGTTTGTGTATTAGTCATCCAAGGGGATGCTGATGGAAAGTACCAGAAATCTGTTGGCTTTTATAAAAGGTATTTATTTGTGATAGAAGCTTTCAGATACAAGATCATAAAGAGTACAACTCAAGGTTGCTTTCTCACCAAAGTCTATTGCCATGTGTTGAAGCAAGATGGTGGGTGATCTCTGCCTGGTCACTTGGGCCTTCTTCTTAAGGCTCCATCGGCCCAATTTCTTCCAATCTCAGCTGTAGGCTGACATAGGGCTCATCTCTCAGGGCTTCCTATATCAGTCTGGCATAGGGCTTATGTCCTTCCAGGCCTTATCAGCGGCCCAGCTGCTAATTATCAGACAATTGCCTCATCTCTCTTCCCAGGACTGTAGGATCAAAATTTTCTCCTCTGCCATGTACATAGAACTCTCTCTCTTCCAGTCTTGAGTGAGTGCCCTTTTATATCTGCCCACCAAGGGGTTGGGGACTCAACTCCTAGTCACACCTTACTGAATTGGTTGAATCAAATCCCTAATCTTAAAATAACTTAATCAAACACATCTCAGTTGCATCTACTACAATCAAATGTTATAATACCCAGAAGAACAGACCAGTTTAAATACAAAATTTTTCTGTTTTTTGGGATTCATAAATAATTTTAAAACTGCCACAGATTGTTTATCTTTCTATTTTAAATCTGCAAGATTTTCTTTATGTACTTTGCATAATGAATGCTTATCAGATACATAAACTCCAAATATTTTGTACAATACTGTAGGCTTTGTTTTTAACTTTCTTGATAAACAATATTAGTGTGCAATATTTCTTTAATATTTTTGAGGTAAAAATATTTATTTTTTTAATTTTGCTGCTGATTTTTGGTGTACATGCTAAGGAATTATTGTCTAACACTATATCTTACAATGGTTCCCTTATGTTTCCCTCGAGACATTTTTCTTAGTTTCCTAGTGGCTAAAGTGAAACCATAAAATAGCTTGGATTAACTCATGGATTAAACACTTAGAAAGAGTTAGGAAGTGTTTCTTTTGATTCAATTTTGTGGAAGATTACATTTTTTGGAACTTTGGTGAAATTAACCAGTGAACCAATATGGTCCTGTGATTTTCTTGTTACATTTTGATTATTGATTTGATCTCTTTAGTTGTTTTGGTCTGTTGAGATCCTCTATTTCTTCTTGAGTCAATGTAGGTATTTTATTTTATTTCTATAAATGTACCCATTTTTTCTAATTTATTTATTTGTTGGTGCACAACTGATCCTAGTGTCCTCTGATACCCCATTTTATTTCTGTGGCTTGAATAATCACCCATTTGGTTACCTTTATCAGAAATCTTTAATCTTCCATGCTGTTTTGACCCATTGCTTGTGTCCTTTCCTTTCCATCTGAAGAATTCCCTGTAGCATTGCTTTTGGACATGTAAGGCAGTGATGAACTCCTTCAGCTTTTGTTTATCTGGGAATGTCTTAATCTATCCCTTATATTTTTTATCCCTTATTTTTAGTACAGCCTTGCTGAATTTAAAATTCTCCTTTGAGATTGTTTTCTTTCAGCACTTAATTATTTCAGATCACTGCTCTCATACCTCCATTGCTTTGTTGAGAAGTCAGCATTTAATTTTTGTGGCTACCTTTTACATATCACGTTGCTTTTCTCTTGCAACTTTCAGAATACTCTCCTTGTCTTTTCATTCTATGGTTTTACT
Source organism: Chaetophractus vellerosus (assembly GCA_004027955.1). Lineage (NCBI taxonomy): Eukaryota > Metazoa > Chordata > Mammalia > Cingulata > Chlamyphoridae > Chaetophractus > Chaetophractus vellerosus. The sequence goes on along the minus strand of PVKH010038124.1, from coordinate 6,025 downwards.
GTCTGGGCATGGTTCTCCTCAAGTTTATCCTGTTTGTTTTTCTGGTCTTCTTGGATGAGTGTGCATGACTTTCATTCTATTATAATAGTTTTCTGCCATTTTTTCTTTCAATACTCCTCTTGCTCCTTTCTCTCCTTTTCCTTCTTAAGCATTTTTTATGACTATATTATCATTTTGAAGATGCCCCACATGTCTCTGAGCCTTTTTTCACAATTGTTTTCCAGTTCTTTTCTCCTCTTCACACTGAATCATTTTAATGGCACTGTGTTCAATTTTACTGATTCTTTATTCTGTATACCCAAAATCTGCTTGTCTTTGATGATTTCTGATGTTTTCTTTAATTCTTTTTGGTGGGACATGCTTTCCTGTGTCTCAGTTTACCTGGAAATTTGTACACTTTAATATTTTAATGTTTTAACTATATGAATGTGTCCATGAGTAATCTGATTCTTAAGTTCATATCTATTTGGTTATTAGCCAAATATATCATTGAGTGTCAAAAGGTAATATAAACAAAATATAGATCAATGCAAAAACACCTTCCCCCTACTTATGAAAATTTGCTCACTGTTGGAGGTGTTCTGCATAGGAATTTAGCTCTCCCATCAAGATAAGTAGGAAGCATATGGAACCCTTTCTTTTTCTGAACCTTTTTCTCTTCTGGGCTTCTTTCTGTGCCTTAGAAAACCCCATTTACTGGAATTGGAATTCCTCCCCTAACCCTATGAAATAGAATTTCACCTCTTCTGGATGTTTTATTGGATGATTCAAAGCCAGGATTTTTATGCCCCTGGCAGATTTGAATTGATAGTTTCTTACACAGCTTTAACTGATTGCAACCTGATTCTGCCTGCAGGGTAAGTTATGGGAAGAGCAAGAAGGAGATGAGATTCCTGAGTCAGGCTTTCAGGCTGCCACTGGATAGTCTGGAAGCCACATACATGCACTCCAGTATGCCTATATGGGTGATTCTGCTCCCTCCAAAACAGAGTCAGGGATCCATAGTAAGAGCTCAGGTCCACTCCAAAAATTCAGCTAGAGCCGAACTTCTGTTATCAATTTTAGGTTGTATTTCTTGATTTAGTACTCACCATGTTATAGAAATTATTTAACTATTTTCTGCAGTTTTGAGGAAGGTAGTTTGATCTTTGATTGTAATTTTTCAAAGATTCTGCTGCTGAGCAGAACTTGGAGTGTCTTAGGCTGCCATCTGAATTTTCTTGAAGGACTCATAATAATCTTAAGAGCAAAAAATAATGAAAGGATGCAAATTTTATCCATAGAGAAACATTAATGATATAATGAAATGAATTATGGTTAAAAAATCCAACAGAAAAATAAATTTTAATATTACATATTATATTAGCAAAAAGAAACCCAGGAAGAAATATCAGAATTACAAATTTTGATATGAAAATAGCAAATAAATAATAATTTTAAATGTAAGGGGACTGGACACTCCAATTAAAGGCCCTGAAATTATTTCAATTAATATGTGAGGGCCAAATATATGGTGTTTCTAATTAATAGATGAATAGCAAAATGAAGTAAAAATGTATATCTGTAAGTATAAGCATCAGAATACAACTGTGTAAAATTACTCTCATATTAGAAAGAGTAGCTCTTTGTATTCCAGACATGGGAATGAGATTATAAAATATCAATAGAGCCAATTTTTCAGAAAATTAAAAATTCCTTAACCGAGCCTCAAGTCACATAAAAAATGAGAGAATTAAAAGCAGGAATGGAATTTTAAAAATAATGAGATTGAATAACTATCAGGGATAAAGGTATAATTTTGTTAAAATTTAGGAAAAAGAAGCCATGTTTCCATCTCTTTCTTACTCCTGATTTCTCCAAAGATAATTTTAGGGGAAGCAGATGTGGCTCAATTGATTGGGCTCCCATCTACCATATGTGAGGCCCCAAGTGCAATTTCTGGGGCCCCCTGGTGAAGGCAAACTTGCCCGCACCATGGAGAGCTGAAGGCTGGCATGTTTGGATCAGTTCCAAGTGCCTCCAAAAGAGAAAGATGAGAAGAAAAGACAAGCAGACATGGAGTGAACACACAGCAAGTGGACACAGAGAGCAGGCAGCAAGTGCAAACAACAAAAAGGGGGGGGGGATAAAATTTTTAAAAAATTATAATTTTAGTATTGGAGATTATGTATTTGATTTCCACCAATAAAGATTCAACAAAAAAGATTAATCACAAAAAGTTTTGTGAATTATTTTTTCTTTGACTAATCATTATATTACTTAAGGTACCATTAATGAATATAAAACTCATTTCAATGCTGGGAAGAAAAACTCTCTTGTGGTGATTTTCAAGGTATGAGTAGACTATGTTGAGGTAAATTGACATAGAACATCTTAAACCCCAAGGTCATCTATTGTGAAATAAATTGGTGATGGCCTTATGCTCTCCAAATAAGCTTTTTAATGAGTCTTGAATTTTTGATGAATTAAAAAATTGCACATTAACAAGTTAATCAGATATATATTGTTTTGTCATTCTTTGATCCAAAACATCATATTCACTCCTGAAATTCTGCAGTGTGAGCAGTTTCTCTTGTACCATCCATCTGCTTCTACAACTAAATGAAAATTGATTTCACTTTCACTAATTAATTAAAGATTCACAAGAATTGATTTCATCTAGTTTTATGTAGAGGAAGTAAGCTTTTGGACAGTGATATAATTATAAAAACGTTATTCATTTCAGCACAGATTTTTACTTTTTTCTCATATTTCTCTTAATATAATAAAAGTCAATAAATTTAATAATAAAACAAATTGCATAAACATTGTTGTGGATGATTACAACAATACATAGGTCATGTTGATGAATTAGTAGACACTAAAATCCTGACTGGGGAACCTCTACCATATTTTCCTTGTGATGACTCAAAAACGTTCATTCATCAGGTAGTACACATTGCTAGAAAGAAATTTGTTATGCTGCACCAATGCAAAATGCATGAAGTTGTGTGTTTTACAGAAGGTTATTATCACTTAGGTCAAGGTGTGTTATAAATATTTAGTAATAAAAGGAAATAGTACTAAAAATTCAGAGTCGTAAAAGTATATAAACACTTAAGCATAGGTGTAAATAAGTTTTAAATGCACAAAGGAAAATACTTGGAAGACGGTATACCTAAAGAATAACAATTTTTTTGAATTATTTTGCTTTTTGTCTTTAAATATTGTTATATAATAATTTTGGGGTAATAAACAATGTTCGATCCTATGACAGTGTTCACTTTTAAATATAAATCTATTTCATTGTAAAAAATGTGATATTAATTGACTGGTGGTTAATGATCTGGCTTTTCAGATACACATTAACTTAGCATTTCTCTAGAAAAACATATTCTTTTATCCAGTCATAATTTAAAAGATTAAAAAAGAATATAATAAATGCTGCTCAAAATTATGTGACTTCTAAGGGGAGGCAATTTTCTGTTTATGTTACAAAACTGACATAGATGCATTAGGCTTTGAACTTTTATCTGTGGCATCATGTCAAACAATCTTCCTTGGAAATTGGTCCGAGAGAGGACCAAATGATTCATTATCAGTGATCCTCAATATGAGAGGTGCTCTAGTATTTTCAGAGTGAAAGCAATGGATACTCTGCTCTGCTTATGTTCACAATTGGACCCTGGTTTACATGAGAAACATAACTTCCAGGTGAGCTTTCTATTTAACCAGGACCTGAGGAAAAACTTTAGGTTGATTATTTTACCTTAAAAAATTTCATTCAAAAAATTAAACAAATTATCTCAAAGGAAACAAATATTACATTATAGAAATTTCAGTTACTTTAAATGGTTTTCATCTTTTATTTGTGAGAAAAGATTAAAATTGACAAATTTCTAGAGAAATAATGCTAGAAGAAGGTTTTCAACAATTTTTATTTATAGGAAGTATTAATCTCAATGTTAGAGATTTTTAGTTTTTCGCAAAAAATCAGCATATTATTAGAAAGATATGCATATACTTATACATATCATGTAGGCTTTACTTAAATAATGCTAGGATTTCTAGAAATGGAAGTATAGAATTTATGGACTCATAGTCCTCCAACAATGTGTATATATTGAAAATATAATTGGAGGAAATTTGATTAAATAAATATTAAATAATATATGAAAATTAATAGTGATGTGTGCTTTAGAGTAATAATACACATAAGAATTTTTTAATAATTAATTTCTATTATATTAGAATTTTTATTTAAAAATTTTTTTCTTATTCTTTTTACATATATATATTTAGGATACATTGATTACATAAATGTTACACAGAAATTTTAGGAGTACCCATATGCCACACCTCCCATACCTCCCACAACCTCCCACATATATATTCTTAATCAGTTTGGCTCAACACCTGTATTAGATATACACATTTTGGGGCTTTGCTATCTAGCATGGAGACAGTTCAGAGTGTAGACCACCTTCTCTCCCATAAAGTTCTGCATGATACATGATGATATAAAATGGCCTATATCCTCCATTGCAACATCACCCAGCACAATTCCCAAGTCCAAAAAAAAGGCCCATATTACAATTGCCCTTCCCTCTCCCTGCCCGCAAAGCATCCAGTGGCCCCTGGCTCCAAATAATTTTTAAATTTCTTCCATTGCATGAATCACAAGTCTATAACAGGACACTGAAAAGGCCATTCTAGTCCATAGTTCTTCCCCCAATCCCAAGGAGTCTGGGATGGTGATGTTCCATCCACCACCAAGTGAGGGGGGACTTATTTCCTGTGGATACAATAGAAGTGTTGTCCTGCCTGCAGCTGCAGGCTCTCTCCATTCTCCAGGATAGCCATCATCAATCATCATCTCCCCACAAGGGTTCCTGGGAGAGTCCATTGAGTTGTAGAGGAAGAGTTCCAGGTCCACAGAGCCTTTGGGTCCAGTTGGCACATGGACAGCTCATAGGCTCCATTCTCAGGAGGTACACCTAAAACTCTGGCATCAAATGTAGGTTTGAATAGAAGAGACTGATAGACCATGAGCAGTGAAGACATTTCAGTCAGTCTCTGTCACTCTCAGGAGCAAGGGTTCCAAATTAGGGCCCAATGGTAAGGCACCAAACTCTGGGGCTATCTGCTATTATATAGGACTTGGATGTCTCCAAAGCCCTCAGAAGGCCCTCTATTTGGGGTGATATCCATATTGGAAGCCTAGGAGGTCCACTGGGGTGTGCATAAGTGTTACCTCTGGGTTGACCTCCTGACTCACTTTGAAGTCTCTTAACCCTAGGAACTCATTTGTCTTTACCATTTCCTCCTATTATTCAGAGAATTTTTCCAGTCATTCTGCCCATTGGCATTTGTTAGTAATCCCTCATTGCCAGGGAGGCTCATCCCTGGGAGTCATGTCCAATGCTGGGAGGAAGGTAATGCATTCATATGCTGAGTGTGGCTTAGAGAGAGGCCACATTTGAGCAACAAGGAGGTACTCAAGAGGCAACTCTTAGACACTCCGTAACACTATGTTGTTTCAGTTTCAAGAGCAAAGACTCATAAGGCTAGACTTCCATAACAAGGGCCCATCAATGGATCATCCTCCTTTGCCAGACACTGCCCCTACACTTGGGGGGATGTTGCTACTCTCCTGGAAAATATGGCAGAGCTCTCCAGGATGGGAATTCAGTGTTCTCCCATTTATTGAGTCTTCACCCATGACCATGCCCCTAAGCATTTGAACAATTATGCATGCTTTTTATGCAAGTTTGGGTGGCCTTTCTCCCATGTACCCCATCCCTAACTCCCCCCACTAATGATCCTTTCCCATCCCTGTAGTGACCCTCCTGTGATCCCTAGCCTCTTCACAGGTGAAGCCATAACAATAGCCAATTGCAATGAATAGAAAAAAGATATAATAATGATATTTAAATGTAAGAGTTAAAATATAGGAGAACTTAAAAATAAAAATAATTTAATTTTTTTTAAAAAAATAGAAAAAAGAAAACAAGCTATTGTTGAAGTATTGGGTTATTCAAAAAAA
>PVKH010038123.1:0-11366 GCA_004027955.1 Chaetophractus vellerosus | reverse complement strand
AGTACAAAAAATGGTGGGGGAAGAGAGGCATGATATTGGGGTTAAGTTAGTATCAAACCAAATACAATTGTTATATATTTAGGATGTTAAATTTTAACTGTATGGTAACCACAAGGAAAACATGAAAAAATATCAAGATACATGAGGCACACGCTAGGAAAACTGAAGGGAGAAATAGATGTCTCTACAATATTAGCTGGAGACTTCAATACACCACTCTCAGCCTTGGATAGAACATCTGGGCAGAGGATAAATAAGTAAACAGAGAGGTTGAATAATATGATAAATGAACTAGACCTAACAGACATTTGTAGAACATTACACCCCAAAACAACAAGATATACATTCTTCTCAGATGCCCATAGCTCTTTTTCCAGGATAGACCAAATGTTGGGCCATAAGTCAGATCTCAATTAATTTAATAAGACTGAAATTATGCAAAGCACTTTCTCTGATAATAATGGAATGGAGCTGGAAATCAATAAAAGGCAGAAAAAGGGGAAATTCGCAAATATATGGGGATTATACAATATACTCTTAAATAACCAGTGGGTCAAAGAAGAAATTGCAAGATAAATCAGTAAATATCTCAAGATGAAAGAAAATGAGAACACAACATGTCAAAACTTATGGTACATAGTGAAAGCAGTGCTGAGAGGGAAATTTATAGCCCTCAATGCTTATATTAAAAAAGAAGAAAGAGCTAAACTTGGAGACCTAACTGCACACCTATAGCAACTAGGAAAGAAAGAAAGAAAGATTAGAACAGAAAAAGTGAAGTGGAAGGTAAAAAAGCAATAGAGAAATTCAACAAAAGCAAAAGTTTGTTCTTCAAGAAGATCAACAAAATTCACAAACCCTTAGCTAGCCTAACAAAGAAAAAGAGAGATTCAAATAAATGAAATAAAAAATAAGAAGGGGGATAATACCACTGACTCCACAGAAATAAAAGTGATCATAAGAGGTTACTGTGGGCAGCTGTACACCAAAACTAGACATTGATGAAATGGACAAGTTCTTAGAAACACATGAACAATCTACACTGACCCTAGAAGTAATTGAAGACTTCAACATATTAATTACAAGCAAAGAAATTGAAACAGTCATGAAAAACCTCCCTAATAAAAACAAAATGAAAAAAAGAAAGAAAAGAGAAAAGCAAAAAAAGAAAAACAAGGAAAGAGAGAGGGAAAAAAAACTATCTAAAATGAAAATCCCAGGACCAGATGGCCTCACAGGTAAACAGGTAAATTCTACCAATCATTTAAAGATCTAATCCCAATCTTGTTCACACTCTTCCAAAAAATTAAGCAAGAGGGAACACTACCAAACTCATTCTGTGAATCCAACATCACCCTAATACCAAAGCCAGATAAAGATAGTACCAAGAAAAAGAAAATTACAGACCAATTTCTCTAATGAATATAGATACAAAAATCCTCAACAAAGTACTTGCAAACTGAATCCAAAAGCACATTAGAGTTATTCAACACAATCAAGTAAGTATATGCAAGGGAGGTTCAACACGAGAAAATCCATGTAATACACCACATTAATAAATTGAAAAAAAAAAATCATAGGATCATCTCAATTGATGCAGAAAAGGCATTTGACAAAAGACAACATTCTGTTTTTTTTTAAGATTTATTTTATTTATTTAACACCCCCCCCCATTGTTTTGAGCTCACTTCCTGCTCTCCATGTCTGTGCATTGTGTGCTTGTCTTCTTTTTTGAGAGACACTGGGAACCAAACCCAAGATCTCCCATGTGGGAGGGAGGTGCCCAATGGCCTGAGCCACCTCCACTCCGCTTGTTGTGCCTCTCATTTTGTTTCCTCGTTGTGTCTCATCGTTGCATCATCTTCTTGCGTCACCTTATTACATCATCTTTTGGCATCAGCTCTCTGCACCAGCCCATTACATCAGCTCACTGTCTTGCTTGTCTTCCCTAGGAGGCTCTGGGAACTGACCCTGAGACCTCCCGTGTGGTAGGCAGGTGCCCAACTGTTTGAGTCACATCCATTATCCCAACATCCTTTCTTGATAAAAACACACCAAAAGATAGGAATAGGAGGAAACTTTCTCAATATGATAAAATACATACGTGAAAAACTCACAGATATTATTGTACTCAATGGTGAAAAACTGAAAGCTTTCCTATTGAGATTGAGAACAACAGAAGGATGCCCACTATCTCCTTTGTTATTTAATATTGTGCTAGAAGTTCTAGCTAGAGCAATTCAGCAAGAAAAAGAAATCAAAGGAACCCAAACAGGAATGGAAGAAGTAAAAGTTTCACTATTCACCTATGATATGATCCTATACCTAGAAAATCCTGAGAAATCCACAATAAAACAATTAGAACTAATAGACAACTTCAGCAAAGTGCTGGGTTGCAATATCAAGTAACAAAAATCAATAGCACTTCTATACTTTACAAATGAGCAAACTGAGGAGGAAGTCAGAAACAAAATTCCATTTATGATAACAACTAAAAGAATCAAATATTTATGAGTAAAGTTAACCAAGGACATAAAGGACCTGTACTCAGAAAACTACAAAGCATTACTAAAAGAGACCAAAGTAGACCTAAATAAATGGAAGTACATTCCATGTTCATGGATTGGAAGACTAAATATCATTAAGATGTTAATTCTACCTAAACTGATTTACAGATTCCACACAATCCCAATAAAAATTCCAAGAGCTCTTTTTACATAATTGGAAAAGCCAATTATCAAATTTATCCAGAAGGGCAAGAGCCCCTGAATAGCCAAAAATATCTTTAAAAAGAAGAACGAAGTTGAAGGACTCTCATGTCCTGACTTTAAAACTTACTATTTAGCTACAGTGGTAAAAACACATGGTATTGGTATAAGTATAGACAGATTTACTGGTGGAATTGAATTGAGGGTTCAGAAATAAACTTTCACATCTGTGGTCAAGTAATTTTTGACAAGGGTGTCAGACAACCAGGCTGTGTCAGAACAGGCTGTTCAACAAATGGGGCTGAGAGAACTGAATATCCATTTCTAAAAGAAAGAAAGAAGACCCCGTCTCACACCTTATACAGAAATTAACTCAAAATGGACCAAGGACCCAATATAAAAGTGATAACCATAAAAGTCCTAAAAGAAAATGTAGGGAAACATCTTCAAGATCTTGTGGTAGGTGGTGGTTTCTTAAACCTTATACCCCAAGCACAAGCAATGAAAGAAAAAACAGATAAATGGGATTGCCTAAAAAAAAAAACCCAAACAAAAAAAACACTTATATTTCAAATGATTTTGTTAAGAAAGTGAAAAGACAGCCTACTCAATAGGAAAAATTTTCAGAAATCACATATCTGATAAGGATTTGATTTCCATGTTATATAAAGAGATCACATAATGATGAAAAGACAAGCAACACAATTTAAAAATGGGCAAAAGACTTAAATAGATATTTTTCCAAAGAGGAAATGTAAATGGACAAAAAAACACATGAAAACTTGCTCAACATCCCTAGCTATTAGGAAAATGCGGATCAAAACTACAATGAGATGTCACTTCACGCCTTACAGAATGGCCGTTATTTTAAAAATAGGAAACTACGTACTGGAGAGGATGTGGAGAAGTGCAAATACTCTTTCACTGTTGGTGGGGATGTAAAATGGTGCAGCCTCTGTGGAAGACAGTTTGGCAGTTCCTCAGGAAGCTAAACATGGAACTACCATCTGATCTGGCAATTCCAACACTAGGAATATATTCAGAAGACTGAAATAGCAAGGACACAAACAGATATTTGCACATCAATGCAAATAGTGGCATTATTCACAATTGCTAAAAGATAGAATCAACCTAAGTGCCTGTCAACCAATGAATGGATAAACAAAATGTGGTATGTACATATGATAGAATCCTATTCTGCTGTAAGAAGAAATGAAGTTGAGATGCATATAACAACATAGATGAACCTTGATATTATGTTGAGTAAAATAAGCCAGGCACAAAAGGACAAATATTGTATGGTCTCACTGATATGAACTAAATACAATGAGTAAACTTATGGAGTTAAACTATAGAGTATAGGATAGTAGAAGACAGAGTGTGGGTTGAGAAGGGGGAGCGGATGCTGAATGTATGTAGAAGTTTAATAAGGTTGATTGTAAATATGTGGACATAGAGTTGACAACACGTTATAATGAGTATAATTAACACTGCTGATTTATAAATGTGATTGTGGCTGAAAGGGGTAATCTAGGTAGATTAATGTTAATTGAAAGACAGCTAGAAGATAATCTAGGGAATCTATAATATAGTGATTTCAGTGGTAAATGAGGATTGTAGTTAATACAAATACAAGTATATTCCTCTATTACAAGGTGTTAAGAATATGGTGATACATGGGAAAATACAACTAATATCACTTATAGACTATAGCTAACATTAATATTGTAATATTTTGTAGCAAATGCAAAGAAAGGTACTATATCAGTGCTAATGGTTAAAAAAGAACATGGGATTTAGTTTTATGGGATGTGAATATGATCAAGCATTTTTTTAATGTTTACTTTTCCATTAATTAAGTAATTCTCAGGCAAAACTTGCATTTCAACATGTTCAACATGAAGGTAAACATTTCAAACAATACCAAATGATATTCAGTGAAATAATAATATCTCACAGATCCCCAGATCCATTTCTTAGAATCAACCACTATATTTAGGCTCTTGGATAGTTTACCAGGTGTACCCCTTGCCTATATAATAATATCACCTATACACTATATTTCATACTCAACGAATAAATGTCTATTTCATCTTTTTTAATACCTACTTGGGATATGTCATAATTACTCCATATGGACAGACTTTAGGTTGTTTCAAAATTTTCAGGATTATAAACAATGCCTCAGGGAGCAACCTTGTACATATATGCTTTTGTATACTTGTCTGAGTATTTCCTTTGGATAAATCTCTGTAAGTGGACTTGCTGGGCTAAAAGATATTAATTTTTAAATTCCTTCCTCAATGGTAAGCAAGTGATGCTGGATCTTATTATCTTTATTTTACTGATGAAGAAACTGAGACTCAAAGAGGTTAAATGACTTTCCCCAAGTCACACAATTTTTTTTCATGGTAGAGCTGTTACTCCAATCCACATTTGGGAACTTGAGGGATCACTGCTCTCTCTGCTCTAGCAAAAGGCTTAGAGCATGATAAATGATCAAGCTTTTTTTTTCCTTCATTTTCTTCATTAACAAATAGACCTTGTTCATGTCATTTAACCAATCTATACTCATTTATCCATTTTTTGGAACACTGGAGAAAGAATTGAGGGTTTTTTTTTTTAGGATTAAATAAGATAAATGTGCCTGGACAAGATTTTTTAAAAGTAATGCTTCCATAATTTGTTAAGCTGCCTTTTGTCTGATATTTTATTTTTTGAAGTTGAAATAAAGTTTTAAAAATAAGGAAGTACAGGACCTGAATGATACATTAAACCAACTAGACTTGCCAGACATATATAGAACACTGTACCCAAGGAAAACAGAACACATGTCCTTCTCAAGTGCACCATATATTATTCTCCAGGATATACTATATGTTTGGTCATGAAAAAGTTTCAATAAATTCAAATATTGAAATATACACTGTATATTCTCCAGCCACAACAGAATGAAGCTAGAAATAAATAACAGAGGGAGAAAGGGAAAATTTTAAAATATGTGGAAATTAAACAACATACTCTTAAACAACCAATGGGTTAAAGAGAAAATCAGAAGGAAAATTAAGAAATACCTTGAGGCAAATGAAAATAAATAGACAACATACCAAAACTTATGGAATTCAGCAAATGCAGTGCTGAGAGGGAAATTTATAGCTCTAAATGTCTACATTACAAAAGAAAAAAAGACTTCAAATCAGAGCCCTAACTTCAAAACTGGAAGAACTAGAAAAAAGAAGAGCAAACTAAACCCAAAGCAAGCAGAAGGAAGAATATAACAAAGATTGAAACAAAGATAAATGAAATATATATATTTAAAAAACACAATAGAATATAAAAAAAACAAAAGTTGGTTCTTTGAAAAGAGCAACAAAATCAACAGACCTTTAGCTTGACTGACAAAGAAAAAGAAAGAGGATATAAATAATGAAAATTAGAAGTGATAAGGAAGGCATTACTACCAGCCCCAGTGAAATAGAATGACTGTAAGTGAATACTATGAACAGCTGCATGCCAATAAATTAGATAACATAGATGAAGTGGGCAAATTCTTAGAGACAAACAAACTACCTACATTGACTCAAGAAGAAATAGAAGATCTCAACAAACCAGTTACTAGTAAAGAGATTGAATCAGTCATCAAAAACTTCCCAGGAAAAGCCCAGGACAGATGGTTTCACAGAGGAATTCTACTAAACATTCCAAGAAAACTTAACTCTAATTCTGCTCAAATTCTTCCAAAAAAAATTGAAGAAGAAGGAATACTCCCTAACTCATTCTACAAGGCCAACATCACCCTCATACCAAAGCCAGTTAAAGATACCACAAGAAAAGAAAACTACATACGAATTTAGATGCTAAAATCTTCAAAAAACTGCTGGCAAACTGAACCCAACAGCATATTAATAGAATTATACACCATGATCAAGTGAGATTTATCCCTGGTATGCAAGATTGGTTCAATATAAGAAAATTGAGTAATATAATACACCACATTACCAGAATGAAGGGGAAACAACACAAGATCATTTGAATCAATGCAGAAAAGACATCTGACAAAATACAGCACCCTTTCTTGATAAAAGCACTTAGTACACTAGGAATAGAAGGAAACTTCCTCGGTATGATAAAGGACATATATGAAAAGCCCACAGCTAACATCCTTCTTAACTGAAAAGCTTTCCCTCTAAGATCAGGATCAAGAAAAGGATGCCTGCAATCACCACTGTTATTCAACATTGTACTGCAAGTTCTTGCCAGAGCAGTTAGGCAAGAAAAAGAAATAAAAGGAATCCAAATTGTAAAGAAAGAAGTAAAACTTTCCCTATTTACAGATGATATGATTCTTTACACAGAAAATTCTGAAAAATCCACAACAAAGCTCCTGGAGCTAATAAGTGAATTCAGGAAAGTGGAGGGGTACATGATCAACACCCAAAAATCAGTACTGTTTCTATACACTAGCAATGAACAATCTGAATAAGAAATCAAGAAAAAAAAATTGATTCACAATAACAACTAAAAGAATCAAGTATCTAGGAATAAATTTAACCAAGCATGTAAAGGACAAGCACACAGAAAACTACAAAACACTACTAAAAGAAATTAAAGAAGGCCTAAATAAATGGAAGGATATTCCATGTTTCATAGACTGAAGGACTAAATATCATTAAGTTGTCAATACTCTATTCAGGCAATTTATAGATACAATGCAATCCCAATCAAAATACCAGCCACCTTCTTTTCAGAACTTGAAAAGCCAATCAGCAAATGCATATGGAAGGGTAAGGGGCCCTGAATAGCTAAAGCCATCTTGAAAGAGAAGAATGAAGTTAGAGGGCTCACACTTTCTGCTCTTTAAATTTATTACAAAGCCACAGTAATCAAAACAGCACGATCCTGGCACAAGGACAGATATATAGACCAGTGAGTAGAATTGAGAGCTCAGAAATCAACCCTCACATTTATGGCCAACTGATTTTTGACAAGGTGGCAAAACCCACTCAATTGGGAAAGAATATTCTCTTCAACAAATGGTGCCGGGAAAACTGGATCTCTTGGAAAAAAAGAATTACCTTATACCATATACCAAAATCAAATCAACATGTATCAAAGACCTAAATATAAGAGCCAAAACTGTCAAACTCCTAAAAGAAAATGTGGAGAAGCATTTTCAGGACCTTGTGTTAGGCAATGGTTTCTTAAACTTTATACCCAAAACACTAGCAACAAAAGATAAAATAGATAAATGGGACCTCATCAAAATAAAACATGTTTGTTCATCAAAGGATTTTACCACGAAAGTAAAAGACAACCTATATAATGTGAGACAATATTTGGAAACCACTTGTCTGATAAAGGATTAATATCCAGTATATATAAAGAAATCCTTAAACTTAACAAAAAGACAAACAACCGAATTTTAAAATGGGCAAAAGACTTGACCAGACATCTCTCCAAAGAAGATACACAAATGGCCAGAATGCAAACAAAGTGATGCTCAGAATCATTAGCCATCAAGGAAGTGCCAATCAAAACCACACCCATTAGAATGGCTGCTATAAACACACACACACACACACACACACTCACAATAGCAGGGTTGGAGAGGATGCAGAAAAATAGGAACAGTCTTTCGTTGCTGGTGGGCAATGTAAAATGGTGCAGCTGCTGTGTAAGGCAGTTTGGTGGTTCCTTAGAAAGCGAAGTATAGAACTACCATATGACCAGGAAACACACTACTAGATACATATCCAAAAGAATTGAAAGCAGAGGCTAAAACACACCAATGCAGATATTTATTTATAATATAATATAAATTAAAAATTGATATTAGTATGTCATTTATTAATTTATCCCAGACAGCTGTGTGATTTTTAAGTACCATTAAATTTTAATAAGCAACCCAAGTTTCCATCAGCTGATGAATGGATAAATAAAATGTAATATGTACATACAATGGAATATTATTCAGCAGTAAAAAGGAATGAAGTTCTGATACATGCAACAATATGGATGCGCTTTGAAGGCATCATGTTGTGTGAAATATGCCAGGCACAAAAGGATAAAGAGTATATGATCTCACTGATTTGAAACAATTAGAATAAGCAAATTCATAGAATCAACATGTAGAATATGGAAAATACCAGGATATAGGGTTGAGATAGGTAATGAGAAGTTAAGGCTTTAATGTACAGGGTTGCTATTTGGAATGACAGTAATGTTTTGGTAATGGATGGTGGTGATGGTAGCACAGCGTTGTGAACACAATTAATAGTACTGAAATATATACCTTAATACGATTAGAAGGGTAAATGTTAGATTGTATATATGGTAACAGAATAAAATTTTTTTTAAAAATCCATGAAACTATACTATACAAACAGTGAGCCCTAAGTAAACCATGGTCTTTAGCAGTACAATTAAAGAGTGCCATCATCAGTTGCAACAAATGTTCTACATCAGTGCAAGGTGTTGGTGGTGGGGTGGTATATGGGAATCCTACATTTTATGCATGATTGTTCTGTAAACCTATAACTTCTCTAATAAAGTAAGAAACAACAATAACAAGAAAAATTCTCTTGTCTAGGCAAGCTAGAACTTTCCTTTCCTGAGGGCCCACAGTAATAGAGATTGTTTCCAAGGCAAAAGATAAACATCAAACTATCTTGTTTCATGTGTTGTTTCAAGTGTTTTCTAGAATTTATTACTATTTTCAAGAGTTCAAAATATAATATAAATTAAAAATTGATGTTAGTGTGTCATCTATTAATTTATCCCAGACAGCTATGTGATTTTTAGGTACCGTTAAATTTTAATAAGTTTATAGTTATGTTATTTGGAATTCCTTTTCATCTCTTGCACATGGATCTCCCAGTTTTTAACTGATACTAATCTTCACAGCATATTTCTAATGGCATTTCCCTCCCACCCCCATGGCTCCCTCATCTGTCTGGTTGTGTTTTTGCTCGGTTTTTTTGCTCATTGTTTGTGCGTTATGTGCTCACTGTTTTTGCACATTGTCTGCTGGCTTTTTGGAGTATTTTGCTCATTGTTCGTTGTCTGTTTTTTCTTTAGGAGGCACCGGGAACCGAACCCGGGACCTCCCATGTGGGAGGTAGGCTCTCAACTGCTTGAGCCACATCTGCTCCTACTGGCATTTTTATTGTAAATATATTTAGAGAGAAGATACACTAAAGCCCTCAACCTCTAAGATTAAGCCATTTATTTAAGGCCATTCACTGAACTAAACAGTAAACCCAGTATTTTCGATTCTTGATCCACTTCTGTAACCAATAAAAACATTCTTTTCTTTTTTACCTTAACTCTACCATGTAGAGTCTGAGTTAAACTCCTGAAAATGTTGACAGTGTTGCAAGTCTGTTTGTTTTCTGGATAGTTAGCTTCAAATTTTCCTCTATCAATAGTAAAATTTACAATTATACTTAAAAACTGTTAAATTACAATGCTAAGTGCCATGATGGGGAAGCCAAGGGCAGCCTGGCCTGGTATGAAAAGTCAAGGAACACTTCCCTAATAAGTGATTTTAGATAATACTTAAAGGATGAACAGGAGTTGGCAAGGGTAAGAGAAATTGTTACTATGCTCACAGTACTTACATACTAAATTAGAATTTTGTTTCTAAACACCATATTCTTAACCACTGTAGGGTTTCTGTATTCATGGAGTCTATTTTTCCTTCAAGTTTCTGACCACTCAAATATTAAGTCAATATGAAACTCAAAGCCTGTTTTTTATATCATTAGATTTGATCTCTAAATGACACTTGTGATTTTAAAAGCAAGGCTGCAATGAAACAACTTACAACAATCATACCAGGTTATCATTCACCCATTTCTATCCATTTGATACTAGTCCACATTACTCAGGGGCTGATAGCCATTGTCCAACTGTGAAACAGCATTGTGGGGCTAATTTCTGAGAAACTGAATTTCTTTCAGGATTCTTTTCTCCTTCTTAGGTTGCTCCATGCAGAGAACAGAAGCAGGGTACTTTATTCAGCTTTTACTAAGTGCCAGGCATATTATATGTATGTATATTAGCTCACTTAATCATCACATCAGTTCTGTGAAGTGAGTACTATTATTTTCTCCATTTATTATTAATGAAGAAAGTAAGGCATAAAGAGGTTAAATATCCAGGTAGTAAGTGACGGAGTAGTGGTTAAAGTGTAGATTTTAAATTCAGAAAAGACTAGGTCCAAATACCAGCTTCGTTATTCAGTATTTGTATTACCTTGAACAAATTACTTACCTTCTCTGAGCCTTAGTTTCCTCATTTGCCAAGTGGGGGTTATAACATTTACCTCCAAGTATAATCAGAAAAAGTGAACAAAGTAACGTGACTATCCAGTTAAAGATATTATTATTACATAATTATTACTTAGAGATATTAATAGCTCCATGACTCAGAAACCTCTTGGACATATAAGTCAATTTTAATAGGAACTGTTATCTCCTCACTGACCTTTAGAGTTTTTCCAGTTGTACATAGCCATTTAACATTTCTATCAATAATTAAGCACATTTTTCCTAAGAGAAAGGAAAGTGTTATCATTCAACCTATACAGAGATATATTATTAATAACTGTACTTTAGGAAAGAACACATTAGCTGGGTTTTTAAGACTGAAAAAAAA